>CANYBF010694659.1:0-29671 GCA_948192965.1 Dalechampia spathulata
ACCACCACCACCCCCCCCCCCCCCGCCCCCCCCCCCCCCCCCCCCCCCCCCCCCCCCCCCCCCCCCCCCCCCCCCCCCCCCCCCCCCCCCCCCCCCCCCCCCCCCCCCCGGTGAAAGGACAAAGCCGAAACGGCTTGAGAAAGTGGATAGCGAGGAGGCGAGCGATACGGCCCTGACTCGCTCATAGGGGTTCCGATGTGGGTCACGTGACCTTGAGTACTAAGGCTCTGTTCCTCTCTCTCTCTATTTATAACTTATATTCCCAATTTATTTCAAATTAAGTGAAGGCATTTGTTTGTTTTCAAATTATGCATAGTATTTCATATATTAAATTAAATGAAATGGCATAAAATTAATTAATTGGGCCATTACTAATTATTATAAAGTTAATTGCATAAAAATATTATGGATCAAGCATATCGATAGAAAGGACTAATGCTGGACTGGATTAGCAAAATTAGTAGGTCATGAGGACCACAAAAAGGTTATATTTTCGGGGTCAAATTTTATACCCTCTAACAGATGCAATCATGTGCTTTCCATCCTTCAATTTACTTGGTTAATTCCTCTAACCACATTAACTTATACACTAAGTTCAATTAAAAAAAATCCCATGTACACATGCATGAAAGTTAAATGTATGACACTAATTTTGAAGTGCATGAAAGTTAAATGTGTGTACACATGCATGAAAGTTAAATGTACGTACAATAAACTAATTTTGAAGTGCCCCGTCGTTTAGTGAGATGGAAATGTATGTATTAATTATTGGGTATTATTCTCATCAAATCAGCAAGGAGAGAAATAAATAGTAATAGTATTAAATTAAATTAAATTAAATTGGCCCATATATTTATTTATTTATAAATATATTTATGCATTCTCCTTCCATCCCATTCTAAAAAGGAAATTGTTTTATGTGTGTTTTCTTTTGGGTCATATAAAGAAAGAAACTTGTAACGTCCTTTTTTTTTTAATACCGTGCCCTCCAATCTTCTCTCTTTCTTCTTCTTCTTCCTGCTGAGTAAAATGGCTAATCGGTTTCCTGCGAATTTAGACGATGGAGAACACTGGCTTCCTTCTGATATGTTCATTAACGACGTCGCTTTACCCTCTAAACCTAGTAATATTAGCAGTAATTGCTGCCCAAATCGCTTATCTTGCATGGAAGATGTTGCTGCTTTTTCTTTACTCAGCAATCTGAATCACCATTCCTTTACCCATGTCTCCAGACCCATTTCCAAACTACCATCAAATTCTCAGGTTAATTCATATAGCTTTACCCTATCTGTTTTTTTTTTTTGTTTATTCAAGTCTTTTTAATGACTTTGTTTTTTGACAAAAATTAATGGGTAGATTTTGCATGGCTTTCCAATGGGTTTTGTTTTGTTTGTTTTACTTACAGAGAGTTAAGATGGCGACTCGGGACCATTTCCCGTCTGGATATCTTGGTTTCAATGGCGGTGCTGGTGAACTCAGTCGAAGGCTTCATGGCCATGGAACCGGTTTCATGTTAAACCGGTCTGAACCGTTTTACGACCTTAGAAAAGCACAGTCTCAACTACAGGTAAAACGAAAGAACCGGAAATATGAGTCGATCTCCTTTTCTAATTTGGGCTGTCCTCTCAAAGCTCTTTACTTCATGTCAGCTTTTATCATAACAATCATGAATGATGATAACATACATTAATGGCTGCTTGTTGTTGTTATGTCTTGTTATAGGTTGATAACTACCTGCAAGAAACCTGGCCTAGGGTTTTGCAAAGACAAAAGAACCATGTTCCAAATCGGATATACCCGTTTCAAGGAAGCGGGTTAGGCTTTCGTGGATGCGGAGGTGGTATGAGAGAATCAGGCGGCACCGGCGTTTTCCATCCGCGCATTGTTAACCCCGCAACTATAACTTCTTCTGGTGGCCCTGAAGCTAAAAGGAAGCAAAGTAAGCCCGTTTTATTTACTTGATTACCCATTATTAATAATCAAGTTGTCTTTTTATCTAGCTTTTGCCAGTTCTACCATATGGAACTTCTGTACATGTAAATAATGGGCTTTCTCTTCTGCCTCTTTTTTCACCTTTCTGATGTGAGTTTACGAGTTCTGGGTATAAATGATAAAGAAAAATGGTGGTTGTGTGTGTTTGTATATTAAAAAGTAATATAAAACTGTTGGGTTTCTTTCTTTTGAACTGGAAATAACTGTAGCTTGATGGACCTAAATAATTACTCTTTAATTGGGATATAATAATTTTATAATGTACTATTCTGGTCATTCTGTAAGAAAAAAATTAAACAAAAATGGATAAAATCTGCAAAAGTTATATTGCTTTTTTGGTAATTGTCAGTTGCATAATGCAGAAATGCTCTGTTTGGTGGCTGGGAGTTCCCAGGCAATTAAGAAGACCATACCACCATGTTTTTCTTTCTTTTTTTTTTTTTTTTAAATAACAATAATAAACAGAAAATAAGTAAAAGAACAAGAGAATATTTGCATTAATGGCTTTGATGATTTTATTACCCTGTTGCCATAGCTCTTTAAGACCATTGTTCCAGTTTCTGGTCTTGTTTGTTACTTATTGTTATCATTATTGCATTAGGTTTAAGAAGCAGACAAGAAACTGAGATACAGATGAGTCAACAGAGGAATTCCATGAGAAGGGTAGTGGTTAAGAACCAGGAAGATTGCTATTACCATCTTCCTCCAGAAATGGGTTTGCCTCATGACTGGACTTACTAATCAGTGACTTAATTTTTAGCAGTAGAAGTGGTTAAGAAAGCTGATCAAGAAGATGAGGAAGAAGAAGAAGAAGAAGATGATGATCATAATAATAGAATAAGAATGGTAAGCTAGGAGAATGAAGAAGTAATACAAGAAAAGCAATGTTAACATAATAGGAATCCTAGTGGGGCTTGTGGTTTAGTGAAACTTGAGAGAGAGAGATTATGATTAAAGAGTTAGGTGGGAGAAAACTGTGATTAGCATGTGTCTGTGCTACCAAATTAACTGATCAATCTTTGTACAAATAAATAACCAGTTGTTTCTTTCTGCAAGTCCATGGTTGGTACCGCTCTTAAGCTTTAATTACGCTAGACCTTGTTCCTGTTTATGTTGGTCCATTTTAAACGCTGGTTTTCAAAATTCAAAGCTATGATCATGGGAATGCAAGATGGTAGCATTTTTTTAAAAGAAAAAATGCATAAAGTTTCTTGGAGGAAACTTGAAATTTGTTTGAATGTGGGATATCTTTTATGAAGCAATTAATGCAAGGATGGCTGAATGTGGCAGCATACCTCAAAGCACTTTTGCCTTTTGTGTTGGTTTTTGCAGTCTTTAGTCTGTAGGATTATTACTCTTGCCCTTTTTCTTTCTTTGTGCATTTTCTCCCTCTTTCTTTCATTCTCAAAATGGGAAAAACAGTGTTCACAGCCAAAGAAATCAAAAAAATATTTAAAAAAAAAGTTGAATTTTTCGAAGTTGAGTTCAGAATCCTATGTGTTTCTTATGAGTCATGATTTCCTCTTCATCTTTATTTCACATACAAAGTTTGGTAAGTGTTAATTAATAATGTAAACTTATTTTGGAATTTTCACTTTTTTGAATATTAAATAATCATTATTCCATCTAAAAAGTAAATGAAATTAAATTTATGATGTTGGATGCTTGATAAATGAAGTTTTATTTATTACATTCTATATTTTTTAAAAAAATCTTAATATTATATTAATTATTTATTTAATTTAAAATTTGAAATTATTAGACAAGTAATTATGAATAAAATTGTTCTAAAAATAATTATATATATATATATATATATATATATAGGATTATAGTATTTGACATTTTTCTTATTCTTATTATTCTTTTGTTCAGTTTCTTTTTGTTTTTTTTTTTTTAAGATATGATGAGTTTCTTCTTTTCTCATTCTTCCTTTTTCATATTTTAAATTGTTGCCGTCCTTCTTCTTTTCAGACATTTAGATTTCAATTTGCAATTTTTCTTTTACAGATCTAATGGAATTATAGATTTTGAATTAGAGGTTTTATAATTCTAATTAATATGAATATTTGAATATTAAGTTGTTGTTTGTAATAATGATTAATTAATTTTTAAAATTAAATATAAAAAATTTTAAAAAATTATCATGAAATATTAGATGATATATTATTTTATTGCAAGAAGAAGTGGAATGCAATATTATCATAGAAATTGTAAAAAATGTCCAAAGAAAAACCTGATGAAGAGGGTGAATACTTCATAAAGTTAGAAATGTAATTTTGCAATGAAGTCTTCAGGATTAGCATCTGAATGACCCACCATTATTAAGCCCATTGTGGAGTGGCATAAATTCTGTTGACAAAATTATGAAATTTACAGTACTACCCTTTTCTCCGACATCCCATTAAAGCCTCTCATCACTAAAGTTAATTGCTGTCATTAATTCCACATATAAAATATACATATGAATATTAAAATAATTTTTTTAATAACGAGTTTGTAAAAATTAATCATTTCGATATGACTTTTTAATTAAAAATGAAGAATGGAACTCTACATGAATTTAATTATTATTCCTATAAATATTTATTTAAAATTTTTTATTAAAATAGTAATATTAAAAGCAGCACATTTTCATAATATTTTGCAATTTTTCGTATTTTAAAATACATATGAAAGGGGAATTTATCAGGAATAAGAGAAATAATTTCAGGCCGAGAGTGAAATAGTTGCCGGGTCTTTCTCTGCCGGACCCATTTTTATTTTGTCTGTATTATTTTGAGTTGGGCTTTTTTTAAATTTAAAACATGTTGAAGTTGGTTTAAGTGGTCCACAAATGACACTCGTCCAACCAAACTATATCATTAATTTTGCATTATTCAAAAACTATTTAACCATGAAAACCAATAAATATTTATATAGAAATATATTAAAGATATAAAATTATTTTTATATTTGATAGAAGGGTTATTCTGCTGTTATTATATGCAGTCTTATGATTGCATTTTTCAAGAAGATAATTTCGATCATCCTTGACGTAGCTGTGTTGTCCAGTCTCCACGGTTGAACTGATGCTCACCTATCCACTTTGGACCCATCTGTTTTTGGGTTCAACCCAACAATTTAATCCAATTATTATAATATTTAAACCTGTACTTTTATTAATTAATGCATTATTATTATAATTATTATTGTGGAAACACACAATGTGTGATATCAGAATGTCTATGGAGGACAATCCATGACCAGCACGTGACGTGATTGGATCCACATCACACCCCAATAAAATTCACTACAACGTTTTATTTCTCGTATGGAAAATTCAAACATCAAAAAATATGGATTTTATATGTGTGGTTAATCGAATAGGTTGGTTTGATGTCATGAAAAATATATTTTTTTATTAAAATTGTTATTTATAACCATTAAAAAAATAAATAGATTTTTTTCAAAAATAATAGTAAATAATTAATTTAAGAGCTTATTAATTTTTTTGATTTATATATTTTTTTAAAGATGTTACTTTTAAAAGCTTTAAAACTGTTAAATTTTTAATCAAATATATTTTAAAATATTAAATTTACATCATTAATTATATATCATTGTGCATTGACAATTACCTAATATCAATCATCAATGAACATAATCAATAAAATAATAATATTGATAAATATGATATATATAATAATTATATTTATATATTTTTTGATAAATATAATAATTATTTATTATATATACATAATATTAATTATATTTATCGATAATCATACATGGATTAAACACGAAAGGGAAGCAGAGTCGGAGGAGAACCTCTCACGGGCTGTCTGGTTTAAATAGAAGCATAATTTGGGATCCACAGAAAGCAATGGTTAGAGAGGAAATGGCATTGGAATTACTTGTTCTAAAACCAATATTAAATTTAGATATGATAAGATTCCCCTTACGATATTAGGGGGTCCACTTATTCTATATTAATTAAATATGGTTGGACTATGACGAAGACCTTCTTGGGTCTTTTTGTAATTTTACTTTTCTTTTTTTTTTTTTCTGTTACGGGGGGGAAGATTATGAGATTAATGATAACATTTTTGTTTGTGTGCGTTTGTTTGTAAAATGATAAAAAGTTTGGTAGGAAACTTCGATTCCCTGCCAAGTGGATTTCAATTAGCACTATGTACCAATAATTATGCAAATTCGGACCAAAACGACCTTTTCCAACCATCCCTGAAATCCACAATATCCTCCAAACACCACCCACCACCACCGATGAAATGCCGCATAATGGTTGAAATTTTGGATTGGACATGATGAATCATTAGCTAAAATTAAAGATATTGTAGTCAAACTGATTACAATTACAAGTATATTTTATATTCTTAAAATATATAAATAAATTTAAGAAAGATCAGTAAGGTTGGTTCAATATTTAACAACTTACTTAGTAACACTAATTAAAAACCCGTACGGATGTAATCCAGTTGGTACTCGGATGGTAGAATTAGTACAAAAATTCAAGGTTCGAGCCTTAACAGCCGGAATGTGGAAATTACACCCTATAGGTGGACTCCTTGTGGGCACCAAGTCCATGGATCTCTCGTCTAGGAGGCTATTGGGTATCGTGATTTACCCCTCCACAATTCTATCGAGTCGGGATGTGGGGGTCTTAGGATTAAGGCTTCACCTTTTTTTTTGGTACAAAGTAATTAAAAAAGTTTAGATCTAGTTGGATTCAAATGCTAGTTCATATGAAATTAAATGATATTTAAATTTTATCTTAAAATTATATTTAGGATAGAATATATGATGAATTTTTTTAAGATCGAATATTTTGAAACACAAAATAAGATAGATCAATAATATATATCTCTAATCTGAATAAAAAAAACATTTTAAAAAAAATGTTCTTAAATCCTTAGACCTACTTTTCATCCATGTAATAATGAGAATATATGAAACTTAGGAATAATGATATATGCTCTTTATATTAGTTACAAAGCAAAGCACTCATTGGTTCATTTTATTTTATGATGAGAAAATCTAAGAAAAAAATTACTTCCATTTCAAGCTATTACCCATAATTATTTCACTTTCTAAATTATTTTCTTTACACGTCAACTTCATAACATTTAAAAAAAAATTGTTAGAGTCAATAATGTATGGAAGACAAATGACATAAGGATTATGAACATTTGCCTACAAAAAGAAATCCATTAATAATTTATTTTAAAAATGATTATTTTTTTATTGGGTAAAATTAAAAATTACTTTCTTTCATTTTCCATCCCCAATTGAACTTTTTTATAGTTTGGATTTTTGTGCCCGAGAGAAATTCTCTACCGATCAACTACTGTTGTCTTCCCCCTTTATTCCTCGATCACCATTTGTATTGTTTTTTTTGTCTCCTTCACCACCCAATTAGCCATTGTTGATAAACCGAAGCTAAAGGCCAATGCCAATTGCCATATGCATTACCCCACAAAGTACCTAAAATAAAGCCTACGAACCCCACCCACAGTGCCTTTGCTTACATTAGTCTCCACTTGGTCTAGAAACTTTGAAAATTCATTTTTCCAACAAAAAAAAAAGGGTGTAATTTAGAAGTAATTCATATATATTACTCGACAATAATAATAATATTGCTATTTTGTGTGTATGGAATTGTAGAGGTTCGAAGAAGATCTCTTGTAGGGACTTTACCAGTAAGTACAATAACTGAGTGGGGATCAGGAATCATCCTGAATGTCAGTGCTACAAAGTAAACTAGAAAAAGTCTCTTTCTTTCTTACAACCGATTCTAATCTCAAGGACACACCCAAATATTGAATACATATGGGATATCCCTTTGCTTTCTTTCTCACCTTTTCATCCTTTTTCTGTTAGAATCAATACTGAATTTTGAGGCGGGTCTTTTTTACAACTCCCCTATGTAATATTATCTACTTGAAAAGATGATTCTTTTCCATCTATATCCCAAATAAAAAAGACAGAATAAAATATAGATTAATTAGAATAATAACTTAAATTTATCGATACCCTAATTAAGGATCATTATAATTATGAAATTTTTTGATCTTTTGATGCCATGCCTTAATCCATTTATTTAAAATAAATTAAAAATTTAACTTGATGGGTACGTTTAGGAACTTTGTCTGCACACTATAATGGTGGGGGTGCTTAGAGTTATTTCCTTTTCTTATTGTCATTTTCTATCATTTTCCCTCATTTTGATCTTATATTAGTCTCCACCGACACTAATTTAAAATTTGATTCATATAATTGCATACAATAATAAAATAATAAAAATTTTCTTATTTTTACAATTTTGATGAAATGGTTAACGATAAAAATTATGATAATATAATTTAAATATCAATCTAACAATTAAATTTAATTATAAAAAAGGACGTAATTTATATGTACCAGAATGTATATATTCAGCCGAATCCGCACAAATCTAGCCGTGGCTTTTTGAACTTCAGGCATAGAAATTAGGCAATTAAGAATGATATGAACTATGGAATAAAATTAAGAGATAAGGAAAGGAAAGCAAGTGGAAGGAGAAGTGAGAAGGAAAGATTGGTAGGTGCAACATCAACAAATCAAACTCATAATTAATGTTTTATAGAAAAATAAATAAAATAAATTGCTATCGTCATTTTTGACAATAAATAATGGCACTTTATAAACCCAATTAATTCCTTTAATCACTTGTTTGTTATCAGGGTTTCAGTTAGTTACTAAATTATGATTACAATAATAAGTTTCATTATATAAAATTATGAATTTATTAATAATATAATAATAAATATAAATATTAAATATTTATTAATTATTATTTATATAATAATAATTAATTAATAATTATATGTAATAAATCTTTCATAACAATAATTACTTATGCTGACAAATATAAAACAAACAAAAAGGTCATCCACACAAGCAAATATACAAAATTAGGTAAATTATTCTATGACCGAAAAGTCTTAAGTTCAATAAATGCAGATGATTTGTTCTTCTATCTGAATTTGCTTAAATTTTAATTTTTTCTCTATTACTATTATTGATAACAGTTAATTATATATTTATTTAATTAAATAAGAAATCTCTTTCTTTCCTTTTTTTTTCCTTCTCTTTTTGAGGTCTTGATTTGAAGAGAGAATGGGAACGTGTGGAGTTCATCGTTCAAACATATGATGGATGCTTTTCCCTTGCGCCACGTTTGTCTTTTGGGTTCGTATATTCAAAAAGGAGTAGGCCATGTGGATGGGCTGGCAGACTCTTAGGGTGGGCCCTGTGGCTTGTAGTACACGTGTCCATGAATCTTTTCATCTCCAATCTACATCCAAGGGTGATTAAAGCAATTGAATTATTATTTATTTCTTATATACTCTTATTTTTATTTACCTTTCCCCTTTTTGCTGCATTTATATGCATGTAAAGTAGTTCGGCTTTAACAAATTCTTAATAATTAATATTATTTCCTAAGGTTTTGATTGAATCCTAAAAAGGACATTTCCTTTCTCGACTAGACAGAGGCTTTTGATCAACCACTGTCAAGCCTTTCCCTCTTTTCTGCATTATTTGGGAGTGATCATGTAGAAAATCACCACTAACTAATCCAAAATTACGCAAATTACTTTATTAATGAAAATAATTACAAATTATAATTTTAATAAGATATTATGAATTTAATTTATATGTAAAATATGAATGGAGTAATACTAGAACTTACCATAATGTAAAATAGGAAGGACGCGTCCATTACACGGCATCTTTTTCGAAAAAGCAAAAGGGCTCCACTCTCTTACCTTCCTAGCCCATCCATCTCTCACTCCTAGAGCTATATACCCTCTTCATCAACTCCACGCCCATTTGTTCATCTCCATTTCCTCTTCTCCGCCGAAGCTTCTCTCTTCTTTCTTTAATTATTAGTTCTTCTTCTCCACCGCCACCGCCACCTCCATCATGACCGCCAAGGACTGCGGAAACCACGGCCACAAGCGTCGAAAGCTCTTCCGTCTAATTTTCTGCGGTATAGTGATCTTCCTCTTCATAGTCCTTGTCACCATTCTTATAGTCTGGGCAATTCTCCGCCCTAGCAAACCTAAATTCGTCCTTCAAGACGTCACCGTTTATGCCTTCAACGCTTCAATACCAAACTACCTAACTTCCAACTTCCAAGTCACCTTCTCCTCTCGCAATCCAAACGACAACGTTGGTATCTACTACGACAGGCTCAACGTTTACGCCACCTATCGAAATCAGCAGATCACTCTTCGATCATCCATCCCTCCAACTTATCAAGGCCATAAAGAAGTCAACGTCTGGTCGCCCAATATTTATGGCACTGCTGTCCCTGTGGCACCCTACAACGCCGTCGCATTAAGCCAAGATCAGAATGCCGGAGCTGTGTTGATGATGATTAAAATGGATGGACGGGTGAGATTTAAAGTGGGTACTTTCGTTTCCGGGAGATATCACCTGTACGTAAAATGTCCCGCTTACATACAGTTCGGAAGCAAAACCTCCGGAATTATTGTCGGTGAAAATTCCGTCAAGTACTCACTTATAGTCAGTTGCAGTGTGAGCATTTGAAGATAGAAAGAAACTTGAAAGAGCTAAAGAAAACCAGATAGTTAAAGTTGCAACGCCGTTAAGTTTTTCTTTCTTTCCAATAATTTTTTTTTTGGTTAAATGTTCTTAGATATGAAATTGATGGCTGTCCATTTCAGATTAAGTATATGTCATAGTTATAATGGCTTTCAAGTGTACATCTTATTACTACCATCAATAAAATTCAACAAAAAAAAATAAGATGAAATCCATTCATCATCTTATACGATTGTTGATCTTTTATTGTTATAAAGTTATGTGGACAACTATTGTAAATCATGAAACCCTGTTAGTGTTGTTCATTATTTGTCATGATTCTCTTCTTGATTGTCTTATTTTTGCATCAAGATTATGAATAGAATGATGTTATCAGTCAAAAAGGCTGTGGGATTGAGAAATGAATAATTGGGATGGATGGATAACAAATGAGTGTTAAGCGGGGGGTTGTTGAGTCGCTGTCGTTTAATTTGTATGCATTCCCACGCTCTTCAATTCACATCAACTTACTCTGCACTCTTTCTTTTTCTTTTTTTCCTTTTTCTTGGATCTTTAAAACTTACGTGATTAAAAATAATTACTTCGTCAACCACAATTAATGATCCCTTGTCCGAGTTCTTGCTTGATATGATACCTTTGATATGGGTGTTATGGTGGGTACCTACCCGGAAAGATAGCCGGAAGCAGTGCAGTCTTCTGATGTATAGATATCAGGCTAAGTTATGTTAGCCAAAGAAACATAAAATTGCTATGAGTTGAAGGATATATTGTAATTAAAAAGTGTAACGATTTGTTTAATAGAAATAAGAAAATAAGGAGGAGTAGGATGGCAGGGGAATTGGTCCAATATGAGCACATTGTATGGAAATAGTGGAAGTCCTTTTCATAGCTCACCAGTTCATACCTACTATTAATGTGATTGTTGATAGATAAAATAACATATATCTATCAGTCTTTAAATTCCTCCATTTAATCAATCACATGGTTAGTGATGCAACCATGAATCATCCCTATATCTTATTATTCATGCATTTGCATAGCACCCTATATTTTCTAGATTTAATGCCTTTTTTTTTTAATTTCTATTTATTGCTAATTGTGATGGAGAAGATGTCGGAAACTATTCGGATCCATGATAGGATCCTCATCATGTAGAGCATGTGCATTTATCTCGTTGGATACGTTTGTTTTAAGTATAAACCTTTGATTTCTGCATGCACTCAATCCTGCTCTTGCTGGTTTTTGGGCTTTCTGGGTTTTAAATGTAAATAACGATTTTGTTGGGCTAGTCTTCGTGAAGCCTAGATTACCATATTTTGATGAGATTTTCTCCTTTTTCTTTTGTCTTTTCATTTTAAAAATTTACGGTTCACTTTAATAATATTGATATCTTAAAAATTTTTTTCATATATATCCATTAATAACATAATAATATATATCAATTTTTATTAAATATCAAATATTTATTAGATTTATATTGATTAATATATAGTTATCATAATATATAAATTTAATTAATTAATATTTAATATTTAATAAAAATTCATATTTATCACTATATTATTAATAAGTTTATAATCATACATAATAAAATCATATAAAAATTTAGTAAATTTGATTTTTAAAAAAGTTAGATTATTATTTTCAACATTTACGGTGAAAACTACTTTTTAAAAAAAATTATTAAATGATAATTAAACCAATAAACATTGCTCCAAAAGTCATGTTGGTATATGATTATCAAAAACGTTACCTAATTCGGACTAAAATATAAGAAATATATAAAAATAAAAAACGAATAATAATTAAACAAATGCAACTTACGAGTTTTGGAAATAGTCTTCTTCTTGCGCATGACGACAATGGTTGTTTGTGCAATGTTTTCTCGTGTTTTTTTTTTATTTTAATTTTTTGTTTGTTTTAAAATCAATATTTAATTAATAAATGGTTAATGTTTGTTTTATTTGACCATACATTAACAGATACAAGTCAATGGCGGTGAATACAGGTTACTGCCCACCTCTCTATATCAAGCAAAATGCAAGTAATGTCTGCCCCGCAGGAAAGAAAGAATGATAAACAATTTCTACTTACAACCATATAACCTTAAAAAAAATTTTAAAAATAATTAATGTAAAAAATTTTAATATTAAAATTAATTCCCTGCATGATACATAAATTTCAGTGTGAAACTACCAAGCTTCCGACTCTTTTCATTGCCCACGAACCGCGTAAATTGACAAGCCGGACCTTGCGTGTGGACATTCGCATAAAGCTTCCTTCTTCTGCGTATATATATCCTAATCACTATTTTCTTGTCTCCCATATTATCATCCTTTCCTTCTTTTAGAGTTCTCCATTCTTCAACTTCTCTCTTTCCAATGGCAGAAAAACAAGCTCAGTTGAACGGAGCCTATTACGGCCCTGCAATCCCACCATCACAAAACTACCACCGTCATGGCCGCGGTTCTGGCTGTGGATGCTGCTGTTGCCTCTTGAGTTGCCTGCTCAAAATCATCATCACTATCGTAGTGGTTCTTGGTATTGCTGTGTTGATAATCTGGCTCGTCTTACGCCCTAACAAAGTCAAGTTCCACGTAACGGAAGCCACTCTCTCTGAATTCAGCATCACCAACAACTCTATCAATTACAATCTTGCCCTCAACATCACCGTCCGCAATCCCAATAAAAAAATCGGAATATACTATGACAGAATCGAAGCCAGAGCTTATTATGAGGATCAGAGGTTTGGTTCAAATTTCTTGACTCCATTTTATCAAGGACATAAAAATACTAGCATCATGACACCTTCATTTCAAGGCCAGCAACCGATGCTTCTTTCTGGCAATGAACTCACTGACTTTAATCAAGAAAAGGGTTCTGGGATTTACAGTATTGATGTGAAGTTATATATGAAGATCAGATTCAAGATTGGCAAGATTAAGATCGGCAAATTCAAACCCAAGATGCAGTGCGACTTGAAGGTGCCTCTGAACAGCACTGCCGGTAGTTTCCAGACTACTAAGTGCGATTTCGATTATTGATCATGGTTTTGAATAGTCATTATTTCCATTATATGCTGAGCTTTTGATATCCATTTCATTTCTTGATTTTGTTTTTATTCTTTAGTTTTTTTGCCCTTTTTTGATTTTACTTTTTGTGTACAATACATATTTCGGAGTTTACAGTTATTATTTCTATATTGGTACTTTATGTCATATGGGTTGGGGTCGATGCACATAAATAATAAATTTACGACTGTACATTTTGTTTGTGGATTTGTTATGATTATCTACTGATTGATTAATCACTATAACTCGATGCCCCACTGATAAAATGGAGCCATTGACGTGGAAGCAACTTGACCCAATTGGCCAAGATGAGTTATTTTACTAATCTACGTCTTTTGAATCGGCTTTGCTTGCTGATGAACGTTTCTTTTGCATTAAGTATAGGTAATTGAGATGTCACCAAGTACGTCATTACAAGTAAACATACATCAAACTGATCATGTAGAAGCCTGTCTTACTCTCTCCTAAACATCCATCCTTAATCCTCAGTTATAACCCTCTAAATATCTTCATCAATTAAGCCTTACAGTTCAGACGAGAACTTCAACTTTTGTTAAACTAATATTCAGTATGACGATTTAATGGAGGACCAGCGAGTACAATATAATGAAGTATGAAATCAAGACAAATTCTCATATTTTGAGTAAAAACCAAATTCTGACAAAACAAGATAATATGCACAATTTCCATGTATCTTCGTAAAGTCAAATGGAGGCACAATATGTCATGCTGTGAAAGTGAATGGAGACCGGTTCATATTTGGCAAATGGAGTGAATTGACCTTATTTTAAATCATTTTCTGTAGTTATATTTCATGTTCTTTAGACTACAATGTGTTTTGGATTTTCTTTCTCTCGTATTTGATTTCAAACTCTATTAATTGCTTGAAGTTTAACCCTTGATTTTAAGATAAAATGAACCCAAATGATGATGGAGGTTTATCTCACCTTAGGACAAGTAATACTGATGAAATAGGAGAAGACGACGATAGCACATACGATGCTCTCTCTAAAATGTCAATATTTAATGCAACGGAAGCGTTTCTTTCATGGTATTGAAACTGTAATCTTTTGCTCTGAACCAGCTTCTGAACAGAACCATAAACTTTACCAGTATTTGATGGAATCTATTAGGAGGGTCCCAAGGCCCAAAGATCATGTAGATGTCAGTGTCAATTACTGAGCCCATTTATTCAAACTAACAATTTCTCCTTTTCATTTTAAATGTAATCATTTCGTTGATTTTAATATTATAAATAATTAAGTTTAATTGGGTTTATTGGTAAAATTTTAATATATGTTAGATTTATTATATATAATTATAAATTTATTAATAATATAATAATATATATTAATTTTTATTATATATTAATTATACATAAATTTTATGTTGATTATTATTTATATATTAATAAGTAATAATTATATATTAATTAATATAAGGTATTTATGAAGTAAGAAATTTTCATTAAATTTGTTTTAAGAATTTGCGTTACAGTTACATGTCACCAAAATTTAATAATTAATGTAACCGATATTAACAGTAACTTCAGCTATCAGCCGTTTGATCTTGCCACTTTTAAGATAACCGCACAAATTTAGTTGACTAACCCTGACGTGGCACCATCACAACGCAGTACCGAGACCTCCTATCTTCCCTGATCAAATCAAATTGCAAAAACATTATCTAGTAAGAATATTACGTACCCTTTCTCGATGATCGCGCCGGCGAGTCATTAATGCACAGTATTCACCAAGAACTGGGGAAACGGCATCGTTTTCACTTGTTATTGTCAATTACTCTTGACATTATTTTGTTTTAAATTTCTTTCGCGGGAAGGAGACGGTGAAGGAGTGTAAAAGTCCGGAGACGCACAAGGGGTAGAAAACGGTGTCGTATCGTGAACATCGATAACTATGGCAGCAGCGGGTGGAATCTCTTCTAAAGAAATACTCCTTTCTCTTTCAACAGAAGATAAGTCCGTATCCGTTTCCTCCTTTTCCTCTTCTCTTATAGTAAACAAAATCCTAGACGACTGCCCGTAAAACGTGTGCCGTTTTAACATCTCATCAACGCCTGCATCATCATCAGTTAACAGGACCGTTTGCTGCCATGGCGGAATATCTGCAGCTGATGTGGCGGCTGTGTTTGCCTGATCAGGTTCGACTCGAGTGGCTTGGTTTTTCCAGCGTAAGTATAGAAGCTCTTTGGAATCAGCAGTGGGGTAAAATGACGATGTTTGACTGCTGAATTCCACGTTAGCTGTGCTTGAGAGACCTCGGTTGTGAAACCTTCTCCGGCGATATAAAACGTAGAGAAATTCAACTACGATGACTAATAAAGTGACAACGAAGATAACTACAAGTGCCGTGCAAATCTTGTTCAATGTATTCATCACTTTACAGTAAATAAACTTCACATGATAAAACTGATAAATAGCTGTAATGAGAGAAGGGTAAAATTATAGCTGCTTGGTGTCTTAGTTGCAGAAGAAGAAGAAGAAGAAGAGGCCATGTGACGTGGACTTTGCTTTGGTTTAAAATCTGAATGAATGGGGAGGATGGCAATCCGACAAAAATTGACCGAAAAGAGAGTGACAATTTGGTAAATGCAGCGTAAGAAATGGTTCAGACGTAGAAAGTAAGATTTGTCCAATTTGAAGAAATTATATAAAACAGAATAAGCATATATGAAAATAACACTATAATGATAATAATAATTAATTTTAGGAAAACTAAATTAAAACATTATTATTATTGTTAATGTTACATCCACACTTGCTTCATTAACTTTAAAGGGAAAGCAAGATATTCAAATCCCAAAGCAATTACTCCTCCATCATTTGAAGTTGAAATCATGGATTAATGAGTTTCACTTACAAGTTCAATTCATGACTTCGTTTATACTTAAATGCACCTAATTCACATTTACAAGACCAACCCCAACATGAACTCCACCCACCATCACCATATATATTGCTCACCTCCAATATGTCTTAAATGTTAGCTCATAAATGGAAAACATTAAAAAACTACAATAGTTATAACTCCATGGAGATCATTTTGTGATTGAAATCTCGACTTTATGCTGATTTTTGATAAAAGGATTAAGTTTTGCATGATTTCTCACAAAAACAATTGCATCCATGAAGAAGAGAAGAAACCCATCTATCAAGCTCTATTCTTCTCGACCTCAGTCCATTTATCCTCCTTCCATAATTTCCTAGTTATACTATTATCTCCCTTTTATTAAGAATACTCTCTTAATATCTATTTTACGAATACGAAGATGGGCACTGCCTATAGAACATAGATCATATATTGTACCACTGAATAATTCAATTTGGATGTCGAAAACAATTGCAGAGACAAATGGTTGTAAAAATGACTTTCTTTAAATTATAATTATGCCTTTTGTAAGATAATTTGATAAGACAAGGGGGACCCGATGGCAAAGTAAACGGTTAACGTTAATTAGGTTACATGTCCATGTCACCTCGTTTTGTCTCGTGAATGCTATCTTCACTCTCTTCTCTTGTCCATTTCTTGTGTACACCCTTTTCATTTATTTCTTCTTTCTATCTCTCTTTTTAGTTATTTTCATATTAAATCATTCTCTTTTAAACCATTTTCCTGTATTAATCCATGTTTTAATTTTATTAAATTATAATCATTAATGATAAAAAAATAAATGGGTGAAATCCATTTACTGTAAACGGGAAAGACACAACCTTAAACAATTTAATGACTAGCAATGACAATATCATTAACACCCGTTTATGATTATCATCATTAATGGGAAATCCCACTTTGAATGTGGCGTTCTTCGTTGGAGAAATGTTTGGGCCTTACTTACCACTTTGATGTTGGTCCATGTAATATGGACTAGAGACTTGCTTGGCAGAGCTTTCCACGTTGGGTTGTGCTTGGTCCATCATTCTATTGCACCATTACAATCATTTCAAAAATAACAACGAAGTTCAATGTAAAGTTGAAAAGATTTTACAAGTATTTTTGAAAAATGCATCATTTTTTATAATTATATATGTATTTTATAATTAATAATGACAGAAAATAGCGAATGAAAATGATAAAGAATGTGATTTTAAGACATGGGGAAGAGGTCTGCAGTTTCTCCATTCTCTCTTCTCTCTGGATCATAACTTCTTCAAAAATAAAGGATCTGCAACGTAAGGAAAATGACCCATCAATCATCAAAAGCAGCATCAATTTCCATCTTCCCAAAAAAAAAAACGAAAAGAAAAAGAGATAATCATTATCATGATCTCATCACCGGCCTTTCACTGGTTTATTCGCGTGTGCTCTTCTTTCTTCCTCCTCTCTTTTATGCTTTCTCTTTTGACCAGGTCTTCTATACCATGCTCTTAAATATTCAGAAAACATAGTGTGGTTATATATATATATAGACTGGCTGGTGGGTACCATTTTGCTTTCCCTTTTTACTCTTTTATTTATCGGAAAAACTGAAACAGCAGCACATGAAGGACTACACACATCTCTTTCATTCTCTCCTTGGATCCTTCACTCATCAGTCATCACTTTCAAATGATATAATTCCATAAGGAAAAAGAAAAAAGAAGCAAAACGTACCCTAAAAAGAGGGTTATGATTCGATCTTCAATTGCTCTATCTTATATCATATGTACATGGATTCTAATGAGCACA
This sequence comes from Dalechampia spathulata, assembly GCA_948192965.1. Taxonomy (NCBI): domain Eukaryota; kingdom Viridiplantae; phylum Streptophyta; class Magnoliopsida; order Malpighiales; family Euphorbiaceae; genus Dalechampia; species Dalechampia spathulata. The sequence continues at coordinate 18,359 of CANYBF010694659.1, forward strand.
CCTATATAGACTTATACTTTTTCATATCCCAGCAGATTTCCCTTACTTTCATGCAAAAACATAAAAGAAGGGAAAAGAATAAAGGAGAAAGAAATAGGAAGGAAGGGAGAGAGTGAGAAAGAGAGGGAGATCCATTTAATTTTTATTCACAAAGAAACTAAAGAAAAGAATAAGACAGTGACACTACGGAAAAGAGCCACTTGTTAACTGCCCTTTTCTTAAAGTCTGCAAAAGGAAGTTAAGGTGTGTGGAAACTTTGTCTCCATTCACCTGTATCTCATTCATGAATTCAGATTTAATGATCTTCCGTTTTTAATGATTTTTTGCTTTCTGGGATCACTTTATATTAATTACTTGATCTACAAGAACATGTATCAGGATCAAACACTGTTTTTTTTACCAGAAATGTCAGTTTAAGTTATATTGTGGATTAAACCAGTATAGTCATCCTCTTTATTTGATGGGTCTTTCTTTTTTTATTTTTTTCAGAGAAAAAGACTATAGCTGATTAAATTTGTCTTATGCGAAGGAAACGAAAAGCAAGAGAAAACGACTTGGTATCCGGTGCAAGAATTTCTTGATCAACTCGATGATATTCGTACGACACTTTAATTAAAAGGGAAACATTGATTACAAATGGGAAATAGAACTTCCCTTAGGCTCTTTTCAAGTTTTTTTTTTTTTTTTTTATCTCAATCAACGTTCAACTCATTATATATATTGATCATTCATCAACATATATACATGCACACACATATACATATTATTTACAAGTGATCTACGAGCTACATGTTATGGAATGTATTTCTTAGAGAAAGAGATGAAAATATGGTTGATAAAAAACAAGTGCAATGAAGGAAATGATGTGGGCTACATAATCGAAGAAGAACATTGCAAAAACTTTGTAAGAAAGGGACAGATGAGATCAGATGTAAAACAAAATGCCAGAAAAGTGCAGCATTAATGGAAGAAAAATATGATTAGAGAGTTTACAGAAAGTTATATAGGCAGGCAGCTGGTTCAATTTTTGATGGTTGCAAAAGGTTTCCAAAGTTGAAAAAAGGATCTGAAAATATGGCAAAACAATAATTCAAAAACACAAAAACAATATGAACATTAGGAGCATTAACTCAAATAAAGCAACATATACATATATATACACACAGACATTGCCCTAACGAGTATGTCTATTATTCCATCAAGCTTATCTCTCAAGTTTCAGATCCTAAATAATTCCTTTCAAGGACTAATTCTTTTCTTAACAAGTTTTGCTTATTGGGTTTGGTTGAAGGTGTAATGAGGTTCAATTATAGAGTTTAAGCATGAATTTATGTATGACAATTTTAATTCAATAAAAGTTTAATTATGTTAAAAGAGATAAATATAAATATTATATTATTATATTAATCATGTTTATAATTCTAAGTCAAGTTTTCAAAGATATCAAATTTGAATTTAATTATATATATGATAACAATTAAATTTTAAAAAGTTCAAATTATTTGAATTTAAACTCATTTTTTTTCAAATTAATCTCAAATAGTTTATGATAGCTCAACTCAATTATATCTTTTGATCTAATTTTTTAAATAATTTCTCATAATTTTAATAAAAATATTCTCATATGTAAAAAATGAATTTATAAATAAAATATATATAAGCTTTTTTGGTAGATAAATAGTTTAATCTCTTTGAATTGTATTTAATATTATTTTGATGGATCAAATTTAATAAATTCACTAGAAAATATTTATATTTCTAGATATTCAAATAATATTAAGATATCTCACACTTTAACTGGTAAACTCAACTAGAAAAGATAAAATAAAATTAATAATTTTCTGAAAATTATTTATCATAGAATCACAAAGAATATATAATAATATATGAATCATATATTTTTTAAAATTTTTTGGGAGGAAAAAAACAATATTTAGTGCTTGAATTAATATACAATTGAAAAAGAAGAAGAAAGGCCCTCATCTTCTAATGATGAAGATGATAAAATAAAGTTTTTATTGGCTAAGAATAGCTTATGTTGAGGCCTATTTTGTGGAGATATTGGGAAATTCTTTTACCATGAGGAGAAACTCCATAAGAGACCAAAATGCCGTCCATGTGTTTCTTAGTGGCATGACAAAATATAATTGGCCAATTTCTATGTTATATCAAACTTTCCACCATAATTCCATATTAAAAATTGTTCATGGGTGTAATAGAAAGAAGGAAGAAATACCCTTTTTTCTAATTTTTTTATTGCTTTATCCCCATTTGTGTTTGAGAAGATAATGGAGATGAAAGCAATCCTAACAAGGGTTAAATAAATATCATCCACAAGGAGTGAGAAAAGAAGAAAGGGGCTTTTGCTTTAAAAGGGACACCACTTTCTGCTATTTACATTTAACATTTTCTCCCACAGTTTCTTTTCTTTTCTTTTCTTGAATCATGCACTAACTTTCTCTTCCTTCCTGCTTTTGAGGGAAAATTTGATTCCATATTATGTACTGTTGATTAAACAAGTCTTGTGTGTTTGCTGCTTCGGATATCTATCACATAATCATAAAAGTGAAAAGATACCCACAAATCTTTTCTATAAAGGGTTAATTAAACAAATATTTATTCCATATATGATTAATAAATATATTTTATTAATCTCAAGTGAAGAAAAAAGTATCTCGAGCTTGAATAAAATCTTAAAATCATATTAAAAATATCATATCATTCAATTAAATATCGAAAACTTTTTCTTTTGTCAATCAGGTTGCAATATATATGTTTTTACTGATTTTTTGCTACCGAAAAAATGTATGCATCGAAGCGTTTCAATGAAGAGTAGTGCTGGATGGCTTTAGATCAAATCCATGACAAATATACTAAGTTGTAATGTTTTTAGGGTTTTCTATTACTAACAATTAGCACATTCATTATTCTAAGAGCATACTGAGAAGCAAGAAAATGGTAGCATCTCATCAAGCAAAGGAAACAATATTGCTGGAAAGAAACATGAAACATGTAGAAAAAGCAGTCTAAGAAGGAGGCTTATTATTGTTGCTTTGAGAAGTAGGAAAAAAACCAAAAAAGGAGTTAAGTGAAAAGCAGAAGGGGATAACATCAGAATGAAGCTGGATTTAGCTCATCAAACAAACCTTTTGCCCTGTGAATAATGGAAATTAATGATAAAAGTAAATTCCCTTATTTTTCTTTTTTCTCATTTTAAATTAATTAACATCTTTATTATGGTTTAAAGTGATAAAATGCTCATCTATCTCTTTCTCTTTAAAAAGGGTTTTCCCTTAATCTTTTGCTTTTTAAAAAAAAAAATTTCTGCGCTCTACTTTAATCCACTTTTTTTAAAAAAAACATGAACCCTAATTCCACAACTTTCCAAAGATGAGAATGTTGGGTTTACGAAAATCAAAGAGAAAGAAAATGCAAAAAAAAAAATGTTATTCTTTTAACAAAACGCATAACCTAACATGAAAAGTAGAGCTCTCTTTTGATATTTCTTAGGGAAGATTATGCTTTTCTCCCTTCTAAAGTAGAAAAAAGGTTGCTTTCTTATCACCTCACCTTATGAATTATAACCCTTAATTTTTTTAAATTATTTTTTAATTTAATTTATCTTATTTTATCATTATTCCTCTCCATATTGCAATTAACTACATTTCCAATAATTAATTACTATCTTTAGAAATTAAATTAACATTCCACCTGTTTTTTTTACATGGTTTTGAATTTTATTTTTAGGTTACATTACGTGTAAAGTATAATTCTCTTGGTTTTTTGGACAGTGATCTCATATTATTTTAAAGAAAATATAATAAAATATAATATGAATTATGTTTTTCGGATTATAATCAATTCTTCACATAAGCAAGATACATAATATTTTAATCATACTTATCTTCACATAATTTATCTTTTTACATATAATTTTTCTTAAAAATTGAAGAAATTACGTTTTATTTGTTTGTATAATTTTTTATATAATCATTATTTAGTATTGTATTTCGATCATTAAATATTTTATTTCAATCATTAAATAATCATGAAAAATAATAAGTTAAAAATGATTAAATCTAGAAGAAATCAAAACCCTCTCAATTACACATAAATCAAGTATGATTCCAACTAAACAAATACATAAAAAATTTTAATATTTTTATTCATTGAATCAACTAATTATTAATATTTACTTATATCAAATATAATATAACATTTTTGTAGTCCCAAATAAAAATGGCTATGAAAAGATGTTAATACTTTAGGACTAGGTAGCCTTTAGCCAGAATTATTAAATCAAGTTGTAAAGAATCCTAACACATGTCCCGATCGTAAATTAAAGCTTAAGAAGAACATGATTTAGTGACATTTACAAGGAAAAAGTGAATGTAGTAGAGAATAACATAGATTTATAAATAGCATCAATCATGATGGATATATGACATAGTATTCTCCTATCTCAATTTGAGAACCCACCACAAGTCATTGAGCCATTATCATCGTGGGGGTCGTTAATTATGGTAACGATCCTCTCAAAATGGGAAACATTCTTTCTAAAATTGTGATATTCTTTTAATATGTCTCTCTAAAGCTTTTGTTTGTTTATTTGAATTCCAAAGGTGGTGAAAGTCCTTCCCCCCATCTTTCCATATACAATTGTTTGGAACTTGATTCTTTCATTAGTGGTTTTCTCATTTCTGCTTATTATAGGAGGTTGAAATTCAGTTATATCGATTCGTAATATTTTATTGATGCCGTGAATGTGTAAGAATGTGGGTTGAATTTTACTATAAACATAAGGGCATTCCATGAAGATGATGATAGTAATAATACACAATGTGATTGTACGTAAAGAAATGAACTTGTTCCATCTCTATAGTCCTAGAAAATCTCTACATGATAATCTAAAAACTAACTAAAGGACAAGAAAAAGAAATCAAAATAAGAACAATGGAGACCAAAACGACTTGACATGAAAGTTTTCAGAAGTCGTGGATTTTGAAAACCATCCGTCTGTCAACAGATTCAAGAAGGCCAATATCATCAATGGACTGATCCTGATCACCACTGTAATCATCAAGAGAGATGTTTAAATCAAGTGATCCATAAGCATGAGAATTATCATTGGTTTTTTGCTTCACAAGAGGAGAGCAGGCTCTTGATCTTGAACTAAAGCTTTCACAGCTCAAAATGATAATAGCATCATGAAGATTAACTTCTTCACCACCAGCATTTGCTATTCTTCCGCTTTCAATTGCTCTTTTGAATCTCATTTGTGAGCAATAATCTGCTTGCTCGACATCTTCCATTAAGAAAACCCTATGTGGATTGCTTGATACTGCTTCTGCAAATCTTTCGATATAACTGCAACTTTGTTGATCTCTTGATCTTTTGTTTCTACAGTCTTCTGTTGAGTCTGCTCTTGTTGATGAAAAATTGCTTAAAGCCATTGAAATGAAATAATTTTCCGAGCCGAAAACTGTCCTAGCCAACTCTTTGGCTATCTTTTCTTTTCCTTCTATATCAACTCCTTGAAAGAGTAACCAAGTTTCTTCTTTAGCCGCCTGATGATCACTCCTACTGTTTCTCGTTACTTTTCCTTTTCTTCTTACCATGCCTGACCTGCACTGCAAGATTGTGCTGGCGATATCAGGGATTATATCCTTCTGCCACGGAACCTTTTTCTCCAATGCTTTGCTTAAGCTTTTGAGATTTTCAGAACTCAATTCTTTAAACCCGTGAACGTACTCCATCTCCATAACGTCACTTGAAGAAGTTGAGTTAGGGGTGGAATTCGGGTATGATGAAAATGGTACGGTTGGTTCGCTATAATCTTTCTCTCTATTTTTTCCACGAAGGTTCATTCCCATATTGGGTTCACTGCTGATACAAGTGCTGCTCTTGTTGACAGATTCTGAACCGACCCAGAAATGGCGGTCTCTCCATGATTGATTAGGCCCGGTCATCAGCCAGTCATGATGAAGATGATGGTTTTGGTTCGAATTAGGGTACTGGTGGTCATATGAGAAGCCAGACATTGAAGAAGAAGGTGATACAGAAGAAAATGTAATGGTTTTCTCAGAAGAACAAGGTTTTTGATGGATTGAACTGGAAATAGAGTTCCATCTGTTGCAAAGATCTTTAATCGAGGCACAATCCTGAGATGTTCAATGGGGGAAGTAAAAAAACAGAAAGAGTTCAATCTCTAACTTAATTATACGTTAATAAATTTTAGTAGGCTTAAATTAATGTAATAATCACGTTAATAGTTACCTGATCATTACTGTTAGCAAGTCCTTTGCTCTCATTTTTGTATTTTTGAAGCCATGAAGGAAGGTTAGAAGTAGCTGTCGAGTTACTTTTACGAGTGCTGCTTTGTAAGCTTCTATCCTCCTCATTCTCAGACTTGGATGTACAATCAACAAAGCAAGTGAGTTGCTTTTGCTCTTCACCTTCATGAGTAATCCAATGTCCAGATCCGTTTTGATCCCCAACTTTTCCGATTGTGGGCCGGCTTTGTATGCCACTGGAACAAAGGAAAAATGAAGACAAGGGTCATGAGATGAAGTTGATATACTTTCATTGTACCACATTTCTAGAAGATAAAAAGAATAATAAGAAATTTAAATTAATGCTTTGTAGCTAAGGAAATTAGGAAATTGCCACTTTCACAGAGCACATAAGCTTTTCCAAAGCTTCTTCTTTTGTCACTTTTCTTTCTTCTCTCACAATTATCAAGAAAACAAGATTAACTTGAATTTGAAGTCTCCAAAAAGGCAAAAGGTAAAGGAGAATTTCGTTCGGTGTTCTTTTAAGAAATTTATTAATCATTGAATCAAATTTATAATCCTTGATTGAAATCAAATCGATCAAAAGAAAGACAAAGGACCTGAAATAATGGCCTGTGTACAATTATATCCATCTTTGCAAACTGTTTACCTGTCGGTGACGAGACTTAAGCTTAAGTTGGTCGAAGGAATTGTAAGAGCATGAAGTCCCCAGAGAGTTTCAAGTGATGAATGTCCTGATTTGCACTTCATGTAAGTTTGGAATGTTGCGACTCCCATTAGCCAAAACTTCCCATTGTTCTCGCAAATTCCACGAGCTATTTGCCCGATTTCCACGATGATATGCTCCACCAGACACATGTTATTCGCCCTATAATCGGTAACCCAGTTGAGATCTCCTAAATTCAAAACAACCCCTTTGCTCAAATAGCCTCTAACACGAGCCTTAACATCTTCAAGCTCCTGGTCTACCTCAACCCTAGAAGAAAGATGACCTAAAGCAGAAAAGGGAAATGGTATAAACTTAACTTCTCTTAAAGCTTCAGGAACATCTCCTTTAATTACCATATCCATTACTCCATTAACAACACCTTCTACACTAGCCAGACTCTCTCCTACAATCACAATACTTCTTTTTCTTTTGTTCGTTAAACTCTCTATAACACTCTTCACATCCTCGTTCCTTGCTGGATCCGTAGTAGCATTAGTAGTTATTAGTGCTCTACAGCTTGGTTTTTCTCCAACTTGAGTGCGTGAAGGAACTAAATCATTACTAATATTTGTTATGGTGGCAGTATTTTGAGAAGATATTTCTAAAGAAACAGCTTGCTCGACGTTGCTTTTGACTTGAGTGCTAGAAAAACCAGCTTCTTTCATCACCCTACTCACACTAGGATCATCTAGAATGGATATTATAAGCTGTTGTAGCTCGATTTTCACAGTTAGAATAGGTTGCTGCTGGTTCTCGATTGATCCTCGTCGTTGATGAGCTTGAGCACGTTTGAAAGCCGCGACCAAAGCATTAGAGATTGAAGGGTATTGATAAATATTATGAGAACCTAAAATAGGACTTGATGTTGATGCTGGAAGACGATTAAGGGCGACGTTGAAACAAAGTTCCAAGGCTTTGCACTGGAGAGGATGAGAGTGAGATCGAAGGCAAGCGGTTCTTAATAAACCAACAGAAGAAGAAAGCATGGTGTTGGCTACATGTAGAGGTGTAACCTGAGCATGACCTCGCCGTCTAGCCAAGACTACAGCCTGTTGAAGGACTGCGGCCGCCTCTGTTGTTAGTGTTTGTTGCACCGTGCAACCGCCGGCTCTCATTTTTCTAATATGAAACAAATATATATATATATATATCAAGCCTCGAAAATCAAAGAGTAGGAAAATAAATGGTGGGTGTAGGAGTCAAGAAAAGCTTCTAAAGAGTGACTTAAGAATCATGGATGGACAATAGAGGAAGATGTAGAGAAAATCCTAAAGGGAGTTGAAGGGGTATATATAGTATATCTTGGCTCAGTGGTGTGTGGGTACAAAAGGCAAATTAAGGTGATTGAATTGCGATATTTAGTGCGAAGAGAAAGAAGAAGGCAATGCGTTTCGTGTAGGCGAGGTAACAAATTAAAGTCGAATTTGTAATGGAAAGTGGGATGCATGTGGTGACAAGAGGGACGAATTGCGCCAGTATCAAAGGCATTTCAGCTTTTTGCCTTTGATAAAAGATACACACACATATATATACACATATATACTAATGTTTTGGTAAGTGGGTCTCTCTCTTTTATGCAAATTTGATTAAATTAACGTTCAGGTATATGTAGTAGTATATAATACATTATAGTAACCAAGAAAGCATCATCTTTCCCTGCTGCCCAACAAATCCAACCGTGATCATTTCGTTTTAATCTTTGGAAACCCACTAAGCTCCACAGCATATAAATAATTTCATCAAATCAACTAAGATCTAATTACCACCCATTTCAAAAGCAATCCAGTAAGCATATACAACGCCTCCTGACTACCTTCAGATACCCTCATTAATTACCAACTTATTATTCATTACTAATTCCCTACAAAATGTTTATATATATATATATATATGCCCGGGCACTTAATGTCTTTATAGAAATAAAAAAATCATTTGAAAGTTAAAAATTGAATCAAATTAATTCCTTTTTTTGTTAGTTTTTGTCTCAAACTAATAAATTTATTATTTTATGTAATAATAAATTTAAATATATTATTTTCATTATAATAAATCTCTAATAAAGCATTACATATTTTTGTCCGTACATTAAAATATTATCATTACTCGTGCTTGTTTTTCAAAATTTCCCAAATTTCAATTACTCGTGCTTGTTTTTTCGAACGAACAACTTAAATGGATTTTGCTTGCTTGTAAATGGATCATCAACAAAAAGCAAAATGGGTCGGACTTCATACCGACTAACATAGGGATAATTACAAAATTACCTAATTTTTAACTTTACATTTTTAAAAATATCAGCTCAAAAATCTTTTTTATATATTTATCATATTTTGATTAAAAATATATTTTTTATAATTTTTTTTAAATTTACCCACTTTTCTCTTTTTCTTATATATCTTTCTTTTTCTCACCAATTTATCATATTGTCTTTCTTTTTTTCATTTTTGTTATCCTATCATTGCTTTTTCTTTTTTTCCTTCCGTTCTTTTCTTCTCCTTCTTCTCATTCTTCTTCTTCTCTCTTAATTTTTTTTTCTTTCTTCTTTCTTCTTTTTTAATCTTCATCTTCTTTTATAACACTCTTATTCTACTTCTTTCCTAATCTTTCTTTCTTCTTTCTTCTTTCTTATTTTTGTCTTCTTTCCTAATCTTCTTTTTCTTATAACATTTTTCTCTTATTTTCTTGAAAATTACTAGTTACAGCTCTAAAACAAGATCTGTTTGGTAATCGATTACATGCAATTCAACTTAATTATTTTTTTTTATGATTTTTAGTTAGTGAACATTTAAGAACTGAAGTTATGTTTGATTTTATTTTATTATTTTATTATTTTTTTATTTTTTGAATATTTTTGTTTGGAATTCAATCTAAAATTACTGTAAATGTCATGCTTGAGACCATTTGTAACTAATTTTGAGAACTTAGCTGATTTTATCTCTAGTTTTGGTGTTAACAAATTAATAAAAAAAAAGGATATTTTTGTACAATTTTTTTAGGTATTTCATCCTTTTCTTTTTCATGAATTTTTAAATTTCAATTCTATCGATGCGAAAGTGATTTTGGATTGTTATGAAAAAAGATGTTGGGATTTTGAATTCTATGAAAAAGCATGATATTTAGTTTAAGATGATCAAAGGCGATTTACAATTGTTTGATGTAAAGTAGTCTATTGAAGAGGTGAGAATTGGTTGTTACTGTATTTGTATTTTATTCTTTAATGCACAAAATTGCTTTACCGTTACCTTATATGTACCTATTAACCTTATTGTATAACTACATTTTGATTTGTGTTTGATTTCTTTTTTAGTGAATGAAAATAATATTCTTTATCTGGGTTCAAAATTGATTCCATATATTGACTTGGCACACCATTGGAGATCATTATAATAAGGGGCGGAGCCAGGAATTGAATCAAAGGGGGCTAAAAATTTAACTACATATATATGAAAATAAACTAAAATTTCATTAATAATTCAACATACTAACATTTTACAATAATTTTTAAATAAATAAATATACTATTACTAATATGAACGAGTAGGAAGTTGAATTCTTCGATTTTGCATATTTTGAAAATGTTGTAGAATCTTTTCTTCATCAATTCCTTTAAATATCTGTCACTCAATATAACACACCATCATATCATTGAACCATTCATCACCTATCTTGTTCCTCAAGTCTGTTTTAATAATGTTTATTGTTGAGAATACTCTTTCAACTATTATTGTTGCCGCCGGTAAAATTAATGCCAACTCGATGAGATGATAAACCAATGGAAAAGTCAAATATTTATCTGTTTGAACCATCTTCACAGCAAGACTTGCAAGATCTTGATAACTTGAGAAGTCATTACTATTTTTCACGTGATAAACATGTGTTTCAAGTTATTGTTTCAAAACTACACGATCAAATATAAAGAAATTCTCCGAATAAATCTCAGCAAGTCAAAGAAGCATGTCACGATCAAATTTAGCAAAGGAGTTTCTCAGATTAAGACAAGCAATGCATTGTAATAATTCTGTAGATGTTTCATTGAATCGGTTGTTCATCTCACCAATAATCAAATCAATCATAACAATAAAGATCTCAGCATGATAATGATGATAGTAAGTAACAGATTGCCCTTCACGCGTTGAACGACCTCTAATCGGTATGTTATCTTCCATATTTGGCACTGGAATAAACATTGTATCACAAAATTTCTTCACATCTTCTATAAATTCATTCCATCCATTTTCTCTCAATTCTTGAAAAAGATCTTTTACATTCATGATCAAACTCATTGCATTAATAATGTTTTGATCTTTTTGT
>CANYBF010695181.1:0-17974 GCA_948192965.1 Dalechampia spathulata
ATATATATACAATCTTAGTTAAGTAAAAAGGAATAGAAAATACTTTTATAAATATTAACATGATTTCTTAAATGATGTTATGATATGATAAGTGAATAACATTGTTATTCAATTGATTAATATAATGGTATGTAATTATAAGAACGATTAGTGATGAAATGAAATTTATTAATAAAAGATAAATATTGATTTATAAATTAGGTAAATCAGTGGATAAACCTCATAAATCATCAAAGGATATTAATAAAGGAAAGGACATACCAGGTTTATGCTAGTTTGTTTGGAAGTCCTCCATCTTTTATTAATCAAAGAGGCAATGGGTTGGTAATGCAATAGCATTACACAATTAAATTACGATATGTTATTTTGTTCATTAAACATGACATATTCATAATGCATTAAACATTGAACATGGCATAACATTTCATAGTGAAATAAAGAGAAGGGAAAAGATTTGATATGAGAAAAATGCTATATAAATTATACTAGGTAAATGTTATAAATTCCTATGGGAATTAAATAAAAGGAATTATGTTATGAGAAGAATGAAATTCAAGAGATAAGTATTGAATTAGATTTGATTGTGGTACCATCAATAAATTGTAAGTAAAAGATCGAGTAAATGCGCATATTCAAGAAATGATCAGTAATAAGGGAGAATGCATAACATAAAGGCATAGTCATAAATATACAATATTCTTATTCATGATGATGATGACATTTCAAAATGGTTTAATAATTAAGGAAATGGTAAATGTGTATAAGCATTTATATGGCTGAGGTAAAAGTCATGAATAGTGATTAATATGATGATTATTGAAAATGGTATATAGTTGATGACATCTTGATAATATAGTTAATATGATAAATGATATTTTGATATTTATTGAGATGTTATTCATTATGATATTTGTTATATTTGCTATACTAGCATCACTGAGTTTTATACTCAACGTTTGTCAATTGATAAATGCAAGACCAAGTAAAGCCACAGAACAAGAATGTTAGTGGCAACAACTGGACAACACCAATAAGCCTTTGGTAAGGGTTAAATTCTTACAAACTTCTATTTATGTAAACAGTCGTGCAACTACTAAAAAAGTGATATGGCAGTAATTTAAATACGTTTGATGGTAATATTAATCATGTAATTAATAAGTATGATGACTTTTAAATATGTAAAATAATAATGTGTGCATAACAATAATGTTAATATGGTAAACTTGGGAATGTTTAATGAGTTAAGATTTAGTAATAAGAATGAATATATATATTTAAAAAAAATTCTGCATTTAATCAGAATGTATGGAATCTTTTGTAGAATGATTATTGATTTTCTTAACTAGAGAATTAATAATCATACTACGGGAGCATGTTACACAGCTGAAAGACGTGACATTAATGGTGAATGAAGAATTAGGCCAATAATGGGCTCTTTATGGAAATGTAATTTAGTTTGATTAAATGATGGATAATGGAAGGAAATTTGTTAAAATTAATGATTATAATAAGAAATATGAAAGAATGGAAGTGAAATGATGAAAATGTATGCTTGTATATTTGGTTAAAAGGGGTATGCATATAGGTGAAAGGTTTGGTGAGGAATGAATGTGTTTAAGTATGAATTGGAGTGAAAAATGATGATTTAAAGTGTTAGAAGAGAATATAATTCAAGAAAAACCAATGTTATTTAACAAAGACATTTTCGGCTATTATAGGTTTTCATGTTATTTATCTTGTTTAAATGTATATGATGATGGAAATGTGTTTTAATAATTGAGAATGTATGATATTTTATGAATAATGTGTAAAATTTTAGATGGATAGGATATTGGAGGAGTAAATGATTGTATATTATGCTTAATTTGAGATTTGGTATTATATATTATGAATTATATTGGAATGTGAATTGGAGATATGGAAATGATGTTTTGGAGGAAAGGAATTATGTTTTCTGTAGGTGGATTTGTAGATTTAGAAGATGTGATTTTGAGATATCCAAATTACAGGCAGACTTCTACCAAAATTTTATCAGAATTTTGTAATTTGAATAAGTAGTTAAATAAGGTGAAAAAAGGGTTTAAGGATGATTAATATATTAACCTACATTAGTATGATGAATGGAAGTGGAAAGTGGGCTTTAGGTATTTTGTAGTTTTTACAGTAGTTGAAAAAGCTAGGTTATAAAGCTTATTCTGATAGTTTTATCATATTCTGTTATCACAGCTAAAGGAAATAAAAGAAGTGAAGAAGAGAAATAGAGGGAAGTGGAAAAGAAATTCCATTAGAGGTGCATGCATAATAAACATATTATGTGTTTACTTTAAAATGATTTTATCTAAAATTATTGTTTAATTGTTTATTGCTTAAGGATTCTTTATTATGAAAAATGTGTTTCACTTAGCTATTTGATTTGTAAATTTATTCCATATGATTTTATTATATTTGATATATTATTTGATAAGAATTTTGAAAATTGATTGTATTTCATAATCGGTAATAGACATATGATTATGAGATATTCCTCATTGGGTCAAAGGTTGAGATATTTGGTCCCTCTTAATTGAAAGGTGCGCACTTTATAATATATGATCACTTAGGGATGGGATTGAGAGCCGTCTCCCATCCGGGTTACAGTGATTTATTATTGTAACTTATGGTCTAAACATATGAGATTAATCACCTTCGGGTGGGATTGAGACCTGTCTCCCATCTGAGTTACAAGTTTCCAGTAACTTGTGATAGAGGTAGAGGATGAGACAGATGATACTAATGTTTTAATTATAATTGAGATTAAATGTTTGATTTACGTATTTATATAATATTTTATTTGATTTATACTTATTGGACTTTATTTTACATGATGACATTGTTTCTATTATGATACATGATCACTTTATTTCTTGAAAGTGTTATTTTATTATTACATCTCTATTTGTTCAACGAGAAAGGGATTTGATGTTGCTTTTAATAATATTCATTTTATATTCTTACATTATTTTTTTTATTGTGTGCCACCGAGGTCATACTCAACGTTCATTTTATTGAACGTAGATCAGAGAAGAGTTAGAAGCTAGGCGTAATCGAGATTTGCACCTAGCAAGTCAAAGCTGTTAAGAGGGATCTTTTAAGTATCTATCATGTTATGTATATTTATAATAAGTACGATGTAAGTATACTACTAAGATAATACCCAGGGACATTGAATTCTATTTATGTATCTATTTAGTATTTTGGTTATATATATATATATATATATATATATATATATATATATATTTATATGTTGTTTAAGTTAATGAAAAATCATATGATTGGATTTTAAATACATCATCACCTATAGAGTATTTTATCATGCAATAATTTTAATGACAGTAAAATTTTCAAATTCTCTTATTTTCATGATCAAAATTACGGTCAAAATTTTTATACCGTTGCATTTGATTAACAATCTTATTATTACTTCTTAATACTTTTAGCTTATAGAAAGGGTTGATAATTGATTTTTAATATCCCTTATAATAGATTTAGCGGATTTTGATGTTGAAGTGGAATCTGTTAAGCATATTACGGGAGCATGTCATACCTTATAAGAGTGGTAAGGTGTGACATGTTGTTTTGGTATCAGAGCATGGTTTTAAAGGTCTTATTGATAATTTATACGTAGCTTTGGGTATTATCAGGTTATATATTATTACTTACATCATATATGCATGTGGAAGCTTACTAGGTGCAATCTCATATTTTATAGATAATTAATAGAAGACAATAGATTAAAGATGTCAGATAGAGCTATAATTATTGGTAATGGTGGAAATTATATTCCCCACAATGGTGTTACAGATGTTGGTGATAGGGTAGGTAGTGGTGATGGTACTAGTGGAGCAGATAGATAAGATCCTACTAGACCAAGGCCGATGGAGGCATCGAGACAAGTGGCATTAGTAGTACCCAAGATAGTTACAGCGGGGGAACAAGTGATGGTGCCAGTTAGTACCTTGATGCGATTATTACAGGGATAGACTGTAGCCCCGCCGATTGAATAGTTAAAGAGGGATTTTGATAAATTACAGAAGATGGGTGCTACTGAGTTTATAGGGACAATAGACCCTTTAGTAGCTACACAGTGGTTAGAGAGAATCCGAAGGGTATTTTAGAAGATGGGTTGTTCAGATCAGTTGAAACTATAGTATGTGATTTCCTTACTTTATGATGATGCATATGAGTGGTGGAAGATAGTTTTATATAATTTAGACGATCCTTCTACACTAACCTGGGAGGATTTCTAGAGGTAGTTTTGGTAGAAGTACATTCCATTTACTTATACTAATGAGAAGCTATAAGAGTTTTTGGCACTGCGATAGAGTGACTATAGTTGATTATGAGATGGAGTTTACCAGACTAGCTTATTATGCTATGGGGCTGTTGACCACTTGTAGAGATTATTGTAAGTAGTTCAAGCAGGGTTTGAGACCGCAAATCAGGAAGCTGGTAGAGGGATTTATGTATGAGGATTTCTCTGCCTTGATTACTGGTGTATTGAGACATGAAAATACGCTTAAAGAGGAGGAAGATTTGATGGCTCGATAGGTCAAGAGAGCAGCTCCTTCATCTAGTGGTGCCTCCAGTAGTGATAGCAAGAGGAGATAGTTCAAAAGTTCCTTTACACAAAGATAGGAGGTCCACGTGTGAGAGGTTGGCTAGGCATGTTCTACGCCACCTGAACAGATGATAGGGGGAGGTTGGCTAGACATGAGATCATGTGCTACTTATGGTCAGATGCATGGTGGAGTTTGTCGGATAATGATAAGGATGGGATTCTACTATAATTGTGGTGGTCATAGACATATAGCATGAGATTTTAGCATACAAACATACTGCAGCAGAGGGATTTAGCTCAGATATAGCTTTTAAATCAGTTGAGAGGAGTAGTCTAGCACAATCTGCTAGTAGAGGTCACGGCAAAGGCAGGGAGCAATTAGTGGTAGTTAGACATCCATTAATCAACCTCAAAGGTCAAGTGCTTCAGCCAGAGTGTATACTATACGTCAGTAAGATGAAGCTGGAGCTGCTAATGTAGTTATTGGTGAGTTTTGTTTATTTGACTCTCATGTTGTGGTTTTATTTGATCCTGGCTCTACACATTCATGTATTAGTGCTACATTGAGTTGTCTAGCATCTATGGAGTCAATCCGATGAGTTATGATGTGATGGTGTCTAGTCGCTTAAGGAAAGATGTGGTAGTGAATCGAGTATATAGAGATTGTTCGTTTACAGATTCAAGGTGTTACTTTTCTTTCAGACTTGGTGGAGATGTCATTTAGGGAGTATGATGTCATTTTAGGGATGGATTGGCTAACTCAATACCAGGCTGTGGTGGATTGTAAATCAAAGGTGGCTGCATTTAAAGCACTAGAATTTGTTAATGTTTGGGTTCAGGGTATTAGATCAGTAACAGTATCATGTGTAATATCAACTACTACAGCTAGGAAGCTAATTTATAGTGGGTGTGCAACTTTTCTTGCTAATATGATTGATACCTTCATGGAGAAGCCAAAAGTGGAGAATATTCTTACTGCATATGATTTTTTGAATGTATTTCCAGAGGAGTTACCTAGTATACCACCAATTAGAGAGGTATAGTTTGATATTGAGGTGATGCCTGGTGTAGAACCTATATCTCTGGCATCGTATAGAATGGCACAGATGAAGTTAAAGGAGTTAAAGGTATATTTACAAGACCCTCTTGATAAGGGATTTATATGCCCCAATGTGTTGCCATAAGGAGCACTGGTGTTGTTTGTAAAGATCAGTAACAGTATCAAGTTTAATATCAACTACTACATCTAGGAAGCTAATTTGTAGTGGGTGTGCAGCTTTTCTTGCTAATATGATTGATACCTGAAAGTGGAGAATATTCTTACTGTATGTGATTTTTTGGATGTATTTCTACATGAGTTACCTGGTATACCATTAATTAGGGAGGTAGAGTTTGATATTGAGATGATGCCTGATGTAGAACTTATATCTCTAGCATCGTATATGATGTCATGATAAAGTTGAAGGAGTTAAAGGTACAGTTACAAGAGCTTCTTGATAAGGGATTTATATGGCCTAGTATGTCACTGTAGGGAGCACCGGTGTTCTTTATGAAGAAGAAGGATGGTTCACTTTGTATATGCATTTATTATTGACAATTGAACAGGGTGACTGAAAAAAAAATACCCATTCCCATGGATTAATGACTTATTTAATCAGTTGAAAGATGCATCAATCTTTTCTAAGATTGATCTACGATCAGGATATCATCAGTTGCAGATAAAGGAGGAGAGCATCCCCAAGATAGCTTTCTACACTCGGTATCGTCATTATGAGTTTGTAATCATTAACTAATGCACCAGCTACTTTTATGGCATTAATGAATACCATTTTCAAACCATATCTTGATTAGTTTATAGTAGTATTCATTGATGATATATTGGTGTACTCAAGGGATGCAGAGGAACATGACAGACATCTCTGGATTATGTTACAGACTCTTCAAGAGAAATAGTTTGTCACACTCTATTATTACAGCTGAAGGAAACAAAAGAAGTGAAGAAGAGAAATAGAGGGAAGTGGTAAAGAAATTCCATTAGAGGTACATGCACAATAAACATATTGTGTTTACTTTAAAATGATTTTATCTAAAATTGTTGTTTAATGCAAAATAAACATATTGTGTTTACTTTAAAATGATTTTATCTAAAATTGTTGTTTAATTGCTTATTTTCTATAATTAATTACAGAATGAGTATTACTGTTGCTTAAGGATTCTTTATTATGAAAAATATGTTTTACTTGGCTATTTGATTTGTGAATTTATTCCATATGATTTTATTATATTTGATATATGATTTGATAAGAGTTTTGAGAATATATTGTATTTCATAACCAGTAACAAATAGATGATGATGAAACAGACGGAAGATTATGAGATGTTCCTCATTGGATCGAAGGTTAAGATATTTGGTCCCTCTCAAATGAGAGAGGTGCACACTTTATAGTATATGATCACCTAGGGATGGGATTGAGACCCATCTCCCATTCGGGTTACAGTGATTTGTTGCTGTAACTTGTGATCCAGATAGATGAGATTAGTCAACTTCAAGGTGAGAATGAGACCCATCTCCCATCCGAGTTACAGGTTTCCTGTACCTTATGACAAAGGTAGAGGTGAGACAGATGATACTGATGATTTAATTATAATTGAGATTAAATGATTGATTTACATATTTATATAATATTTTATTTATTTTAAACATTGTTGGACTTTATTTTACATGATGACATTGTTTCTATTATGATACATGATCACTTTATTTTTTAAAAATGTTGTTTTACTATTATATCTCTATTTGTTCAACAAGAAGGGGATTTGATCTTGCTTTTAATAATATTCATTTTATATTCTTACTTTATTTTTGTTTATTGTGCACCAATGAGGTCATACTTAGTGTTTGTTTTATTGAACGTAGATCAAAAAAGAGTTAGAGGCTAGGTATCTATCATGTTATGTATCTATCATGTTAAGAGTGACCTTTTAGGTATCTATCATGTTACATATATTTATTTTAAGTATGATGTAAGTATACTACTAACATAATATCCAGAGACATCGAATTCTATTTATATATCTATTTAGTGTTTTGTTATATATATATATATATGTTGTTTAAGTTGATGAGAAATCATATGATCAAATTTTAAATATGTCGTCAATTATAGAGTATTTTATCATGCAAAAATTTTATTGGATTTTATGGAACTTCTTTTCAAAAGCTTTTATTTTAAAGACAGTAAAATTTTCAAATTCCCTCATTTTCACAATCAAAATTACAATCAAAATTTTTATACCACTGCATTTGATTAACGATCTTACTATTACTTCTTAATACTTTTAACTTATAGAAAGGGTTGATAATTGATTTTTAACATTCTTTGTAATATGTTTAGCAGATTCCAATGTCGAAGTGGAATCTGTTAAGCATATTACGGGAGCATGTCATGCTTTATAAGAGGGGTTAGGTATGACAAACTCAATGCATAATCAGGTGTGTTAGATCATACCTTAAATTTGATGTTTCATGTACCATAATCTTTATTCCCAATATACCCTTATGAAACTCATTCATCAATAAGCATCCTACCCTGGCTAGAGATTCCCGAATAAAGAATATTACATGAATCAATGAGGTAAAACCCCTACATTTAATCTCAGATGGTGAATCCTTTATTGATAAACAAATATCTTCAAGTACTTCACACTATATCCAACCTCCAAGTTATGAATGCCTTCTCAAAAGGAATAAAACATAGGAGTCAAAACATAGTGATCTATAATTAAGATAACCTTGTTATCTCAAGTATTAAGGATAGTTGCACCATTGATATGAGTGTGATATATTTAAAAGATATAGATCAATTATCCATATAAAATCTCACTGGTAAGGCCTCCAATGAGTCAGTCCCCTACTGCTCATCCACATGTTCACTTTAGATAAATCTTATCATGATGAATGAGAATCATCCCTAAAGGAAGTATAACATGTGCTGATCTTAAGTGCATTAATAATATCCATTATTATTAATACATTGATTAGGGATAATTTAGATATTGAACATTTGCATACAATAAGAATCTTATTTCATAAACTCTTTATGAATTCCTTTGTACTGTTCCCATATCTTGGAATTTATTATTTAGTTAATAACATTTCTAGTAAACTGAATAATGAATAATGCCTTTTATTGATAAATTGTTCAATTAATCAAAATTCCCTAAACTGGCCTATTAAAACATTTTACCTTGGGTATGCTTAACAAATAAAATATTTTATTTAAATCTAACCTATTTTTAAAACTTGGATGTACCCCATGTTAAATAGGCTTGAGTATGCTCAACAACCTTAATGACAAGAAGCTCTCCATTCTTATGTTAGAAAACGGAAGGCCTTAGATTTATATTCTTTTGAGGGATTTATTTCCTTTTATGTCATTTAAAACATTCAAGATGAGTATGTGCAATTAGTGCACCATGCATAGTCTTAGCTCATGCATGCTATAGCATGCTCATGCAATTCATACATACATCATTATAATAATTTATAATATGATGATTATGGACTTTTAAGTCTAAGGTCAAACCTAGGTTATACATGATTTTACAAACCCCAAAAATTTGAAATAAGATTATTCTATTATAAATTTGGTCTTGGAGTTTCCTTTTCTGGTCATGACTTACTCCTTTTGCCTCCTTTTGTAACTCCTTTATGACCTATGTAATCTAATTACAAATTTCAATAGTATAAACCCTAAGTTATATTTGAGGGGAGTAGATGAGAAGAGAAGTACAAAAGATTTTAAAGAAATGGCAGAACTCACAGGCCCTATTTACTAAAAATTATAAAATGATGCATATGCTCAATCATATTAAGCTACGTCCATAATCACCATCAGGCCATATAATCATCCATCCATACATTTGAAAATGCTTAAATGAATAATATTCTCATAATGTCATTTCGGCTTTTCCATTTTAAAATAATTATTGGGTTTACATTTGAAAACATATGGTTTACATGTTTTGAATTCTATTTGAATAAATTATTTATTAAATTAAATAATCATCCAAATAGTAATATATTAATTATTTAATCACACTTTAAATATCAATATATCACTTAGAAATCAAAACAGATGTCTAAACCAATAAGAATCCTTATCATGCTCAAATTGCTCCTTTAAGATTTTTAATTCAAATAAAATACATATTAATCTCAAAAATTAATAAAATTTCATTTTAAAACATTTAATGTGTCTAAAACATTAAAATACATCAATTAATAGAGAAAGATGAGCAATTATATTAGAAAAGCTGAATATACTAAAATTGGACTTTTTATGCGCATATGAACATGATTTCCATATAATCACATCCAAATCCAATCAAAATTCATTCAAAATGGTCCAACATCAATTTAACACATTAATTAATTGATTCATTACATGGTCAACAATTTAAACATGCAATAATCAAGTAAAAACATTAAGAATTACACAAAAATTTGTTTAGCCTTTCAATAAGAGCATATGCAACATATGAATTCTCATCTCATAAAATTTCCACATATATATTCAACTTTGTTTAATAGAGATCAAGTTAATTCAATGAAGAATAAGTGGTTAAAATTTCAAATCAAAATTTGAACAATAACCCCTTCAAAATTGAAAATGCTGCAAGCTATAATGATAGTCAAAAACTGAAATCTTATGTATTATATGCATAGATTGCAATACCAAATTACTCTGATACCATAGAATACATCAAATACAAAGAAGATTATCAAAGAAGAGATTGAAAAACTCATTTTTAAGAAGATCTCCTTCTTTCTTGTCCTTCTCAAAAGCTGTAGCAAACTTTTCAATTCCTAATGTAGAGGATCTCCAAACTATCCACATAAGTAATGGAATGATTAGTAATTAATATTATAAGTTTTGTTTAAAGACTAGTAAAATAAAACATAAAAGGAATGGATGAAGAATAAGAAATAAATTCAATTTTCTTCTTGATCTTCTATCAAAAGCTGAATTGATTATTTGTTCTTGAGCTTCAAATTGTTTTGAAACCAAAGGGAAAGAGAGGTAGCTGAAATTAGCTTGTTTTATAACTTTAAAATTTATGTCACACAACTTATAAAAACCTAATTAGGTTTTAGGTTACTTAAGTCATATGCATGTGCATGTCATATGCTTCAGATATGTGACTTGCATGTGCATGACTTAAAATCCCTGCAGAAGCACATGAAAATCATGTGAACTTCCTTCTAATTCATCACATATGAATAATTCATGTGACAATCACATATTGACTATTAATTAATTTAATCTGTCTAAATCCACATATATTATGCATGTAGAACATGTCATCTTAAATCACTTGTATCTTGAGTTCTACTCATCAGATTTCAATGATCTTGGTACTAAATCAAAGCTCTTTTCATGCTCTTTTTAATGAACATAAAAGATCTAAGTTATCTCATACCTAAAAAACATTATTTCATCAACATCTAATCTTGATCATCATTCCTCTTACTTTTAGTGTGTGTCCTTTTGGGTTCTTGACATGTTGGCAACATATGAACCTATTATTAAACTACATTATTAATATCATATGTAAATCATGAGTGGTATCTAGTCATATATCATAACTACCTAAATGCCAATAGGTCATTAGTTTGACTACAACCCTTCCATATCAGATTCCATGCAATAAAACTCCTTTCACCATCCACTATCTCATTCAAGTTTGAGTATGGATTAATGTCAACTCAATGCATAATCAGGTGTGTTAGATCATGCCTTAAATTTGATGTTTTATGTACCATAATCTTTATTCCTAAAATTCCCTTATGAAACTCATTCATCAATAGGTATCCCACTCTGGCTAGAGATTCCCAAATAAAGAATATTACATGAATCAATGAGATAAAACCCCTACATTTAATCTGGGGTGGTGAATCCTTTATTGATAAAGAAATACCTTCAACTACTTCACACTATATCTAACCTCTAAGTTATGAATGCCTCCTTAGAAGGAATAAAACATAGGAGTCAAAACTAATGATCAATAATTAAGATAACCTTGTTATCTAAAGTCTTAAGGATACTTGCACTACTAATATGAATGAGATATTTTTCATAGACATAGATCAATTATCCATATGAAATCTCACTGGCAAGGTCTCTAATAAGTCAATCCCCAACTGCTCATCCACATGTTCACTTTAGATAACTCTTGTCATGATGAATGAGAATCATCCCTAAATGAAGTATAACATGTGTTGATTTTAACTGCATTAATAATATCCATTCTTATTAATACATTGATCAGGGATAATTTAGATATTGAACATTTTCATACAATAAGAATCTCATTTCATAAACTCTATGAATTCCTTTATACTATTCAAATATCTTAGAATTCATTATTTAGTTAGTAACTTTTCTAGTAAATTGAATAATGAATAATACCTTTTATTGATAAATCGTTCAATGAATTACAATAAAACATGATGCTCTAGAGCATACACTAACAATTCTTTCATATGTCATACTTATGCTATGGCATGCTTAAGTCATGTCATTCTTTCATATATCATGCTTATGCCATGTCATTTCATATATCATGCCTATGCCATGTCATTTCATATATCATGCCTATACCATGTCATTTCACATATCATGCCTATATCATGTCATTATTTCACATATCATGCCTATGCCATGTCATTATTTCACATGTCATCTCACATGTCATGCCCATACCGTGCCATATTTCATATGTCATGCATATGCCATGCCATTTTCATTTACCATGATTGCCATATCATACTTACCATGATACATTTACTATGATTGCCATCATGCTAAATCGTGTTGTGTGCTTTATTTCATGCTTATGAATGCTCACTTTCCTAGGATAATTAACTCAACTAAAATGGTAAAATTGAATTTACAAACTCTAAGAGAATAGATCTTTACTACTCCAACCCATCTTTGAAGGATTTAACTTAGCACTCATATTATGGGTTGGTAGAACCAAATATGAAACCATCTGTTAGCAACTCCATCTTATGACTCTTTTAAGTTTTTCACAAGCCTCATTCTAGTTCATGATAAAAGCCACACCCATAAGGGCATAAGCATGATATATGAAAGATAACATGGTATAACCATGACATGTGAAATGACATGTTATAGGAATGACATATAAGAGATGATATGACATAGACATGACATATGAAATAACATGGTATAAGCATGACATGTGAAATGATATGACATAGGCATGATATGTGAGAGGTGATATGGTATAAGCATGACATATGAAATCACATGACATAAACATGACATATTAAAGATGACATGGCATAGGCATAAATGTGAAATGATATGGCATAAGCATTACATGTAAAATGACATGACATAGGCATGATATGTGAAATGAATGATATAAGCATGACATATGAAATGACATTGCATAAGCATGACATGTGAGAGATGACATGATATAGCATTACTTGGAGAAAGGGATCAACAGAAATAGGGGATACATGATGAAATAAGGCTAAATCATACATGCAAATGGAGAAACAAAATAGAGGCCTATTCTATTACAAAGGATCTTTGACAATACAAAAATTTGAGATGCTAAGTAATATCCTCTCTACTCTTGAAAATGACCTTGGACAGCATGAGCCAAAATGCATGAATGGAAAATGCAAACAAGCAAATAATGTTAGGCAACAAAATAAGGTGTTGAACATGATTGACCAATCCAATGCCATGTGAAAGCATGAATCAAAGGTCAAAGTCCAATGAATGTAATGGCAACACTCATGAAAATATAATAATAAACCCAAGTCAAATCATGAAAATCATGACAAACAATCAATTTTAAGCAAAATCAATTAAGAACATAATTAAAAGAATCTAAGATCATATGTGGCATCACTTAAAAATAAATCAATGTCCAATTAAGCTCAATTATGTCAAGTGACTAGTAAAACATAATTAAATGGTATTTAATTGATAAAATTAAGCAAATTAATTGATTTAATAGTAAAATGAACATAAATTGATCATGGAAATAAAATTAGAGGACTCTAATATCATTCAAGCATCAATTAGAGATAACATACACGTTCAATTCAAGTCCAATCAAACCAATTGTAATAAAACTCCAATTAAAGTAAGCTTTTAACTTGAAAATTAATTTTGAAGTTAAAATTAATCAAATGGAAGCAATGTTTGATGAATTCAAATAATTAGGGTTACTATGAAACCACTAATGCTATGAAAAAATTCAAGTAAAGAAAACAAAAATGAGTGAAAATTTATGAAACAATGAAATTCTCGCAACTATATGCATAATATATAGCATGAAATTGGCCATATATACTAAAAAATAGGGCATATATGTTGCATATAAGGTGATGTGTGTCACATCCTTAATCAAGCATCCATTATGCATTCATGAATTGTTTTAAATGTATTGTTTTATATGTTATTAGTGTGTTAATGATATGAAATAATGCTTATAATGATAAGTATATTATGAGATTAGAGTTTATAGCTCTAATGTTGAAATGAAAATTTTTGACAAAACCCCTAAATAGACTCCCTGAATGGTGATTAATTGATGTTTTCGATATTGAAAACACTTAATATGATTAAATAAGTAAGCTTAAGATTATTGTTTTAACTTAAGTTAACTAATATGAAAAGATAGTTAAATAAGATTTGGAATTATTTATGATGTCATAATTGAGCAATGATGATGTAAGCATGATGATGTAAGTGTGATGTAAGGAAATGAGCTTTATTATGATCTTAATGTATTAGAAAATAAGTAATTACATATTTATAATGTATTAGGAAAAGCATATTATAATATGAAAATATTAGAAAAGTTAATTAGAATTTTTATTAATGATGTCATGATGATATCATAAATTAATGATAAATAAATTAATGTTATGTAAATAGATAAATAGATGAATATATTATTGAAAATAGAATAAGTTGAAATAGATTTGAATTAGTATATTAAATTGGAAGTGGGATTGGAAATGGTGTTAGTGGGTTTGGAAATTGTGTTAGTGGATGGAGAGAGAAATTAAAATATTGGTATTTTGGAGTTAGTGGAAAAAGATGGAGGGGTTTTTAATATAAAATAAGGTTTATTGAGGTATGTATAGAGTATAAAATACATGCATAAGAGTGTTTATTGGTGGAATTTAAATTATATAAGAATAATTATACATATTAGGGGCTAAAATGTAGTTTGGAGGTGTATAAGGGTTAATATGGAAATTTTTCTAAATGGAACTCATTTCATCCGAATGTCATGTACATTTTTGACTTAATATTCACTCCTTTATCCTATTATCCTCATTTGGCCGAAGCATATCTCCATCCACTACCCATTTCTCTCTTATCTTCTTCCTTTCTAACTTATCTCTTTAGTGTTCTTACATTTCCTCTCATCTTCTTCAAGAAAACCAAAACTAGACTTCATTTTCTCTTCATTATCCTTCCAATAGTATGTTCAAAGTTGGTTCCTTGAGTGAAGCTTAAGTTCAAGTCAAGATATCTTCATTTCCTCTTACTTTATAAAGAAACCGAAGTGTTCTCTTGAAGGAAGCTGAAAGTTTCAACTAGTTTTTCTTCTTTTGGTCTTATTTTTCTTGGTTTCAAGCATGATTCTTGAGTATACTTCAAGGTAAGGTCAAAATACTCCTTGTTTTTCTTCTTTTTTTTGGTGACCAAAACTCTTTTCTAAAGATCCTTCAAGTACATAACCAAAACCATAAAGAATCATGGATTTTGTTGTAAACTGTAACTTTTCCTTAAAGTTTGACTTGTTTTATGGTTAGATCTAACTCTTTTAAGTACATGCATGTTGATTTAAGGTGGATAGAAACTTTAAGGAGTCAAAGAAGTGAAGATCTATTTAAATCCGTAGCAAAATCTAAAGGAGATCAAGTTTTAGTTAATTTTTGGTTGTTTGGCTAAAGGTGAGCCTTGGTGAGTATGAAGTAGCTATAGATCTACTGATTTGCATATTAAATGAGTGTTTGATGATTTTTCCAGAATGTTTTATGTTAGTTTTAGTTGATTATTTGATGGTTAGATGAGTTAGGATTGTAAAGGACATGAAATAAAGTGTTTAGTGGTTGTATGGGTGTGTGTATTGCTTTTTCCTTCTTGGCCAAATCATCCTAACCAAAATTATTAATGATTGGTAAGTTTAAAACATGTTAATGTGATTATGATTAAAATAGAAGGTACAAAGTTAAAAAAATGATATAAGTTAAGTGATAAGTTAAGTAAAATTGGTGATTTAAGGTAAAATCTTCACTTCAAGCCATAATAAGACAAAAGTTATGAAAAATGGATTTTGTTAAGTTTGTGTTAAGGATATAACATAAGAATTAAAGGTAAAAGGAAGTATTATTATGATTAATAAGGTTAACATTAAGTATGACCTATACAAATGGGCTTAAAATAAGAATATTTGATGATTTAAGGTTAAATATGATAGTAAATGTATATGATTTAAGAACTATGGAATAAATGATTAAGTTAAAGTATGATTTAAGTAATTAAATTTTAATTAAGGTTAAAATGAAGTTCTTAATGATGTGTTAATAAGAAGCATATAACATATGAATTCAATTGGACTTAGGATAAAAGTATTGATATGTTAAGTGAATATAATTTGGGTTATGCGGCCATAATGAAAATAAAGACTTAAATGAGTATTGAAATAAACATATTAAGAGTAATTGAATGGTTTAAAGAGTCATAAATAAATGGTATAAATTGGTTGGTTAAGCCAAAGCATGTTGACCAAACTAAAGGATATAATGAAATATGACTTAAGGTATGCTAAGAATACTTGTGATAAATTATAAATAAGAACCAGAAAGATTATTAAGTATGATAAATAATGATTAAGAGTTAAATGAATTGGGTAATTAGTGGTATGATAAGATTAATTAAGAATTTAATTTGTTGATAGAAGTAAAGTTGAAAAGAGAAATATACTGGAATGATTATTATTTGAGACATACTTATACTAAGAATTTAAATGATCATTTAAATAGATATAATAGATGTTATTAATTAGGTTAATAAGTAAATAAATGAATGATATGATATAGTTTTAAATGAGATTCTAAGTAAGGATTAAAACAGGGATAACACTGAATTATAGGTTCATAGACACATGATTTATAGAATGTTTATACTTGTATGATTTCATTGGATATTTTAATTAATAAGGTTAATAATGGATGATATATGTATAATATGGAATTGATTAAGTGAAGTATATAAGTTGACTAGATGATATAAGATAATACTTAAGTGATGGTTAATAAATAGATTAAGGCAGATAGCATATGATATGATGTTGTTAATGGAAGTGTTAAATAAATAAGTAATAAATAGTTAAATTAAATGTTATTATACATGTGGTTAAGTTTAATGATTGAAAGATATTAAGTAAAGATATTGTTTAAATTGTTAACTGGTTATAAGACAGTGTTGGTAAAGGATTGAATTAAGCAAAAATACTTAAATTCTTGATGATTCAGTTTCAGATCAATAATGACAGTGTTTGGTATAGCAGTAAAATAAGTTAAATATCAGGATATAATACTAAGAAGTTAAATAAGTTTAAGAATAAAATAAATAATAGATGATATCAACCGTTTTTAATATTCTGCTTTTGACAGTAATTGTTTTTAATGAAATATAAATATGGTTAGTAATTGGAATTTGGTTAAGTTATAATGTTAAATAAGTAGTACTAAGATGATAACAGAATTTGAATTCAAATAGAAAATGATGATCAAATGATTTATAAATGAGTTATGATTTTAAACAGAAATGATTAAAATAAAATATTACTAATTCCAATAAATGTTAAGTAATAGGTATTATAATATCACTGTTAAATAGAAATTAATTTTATGATCAAATTAAGGATGAAATAAGAACATAATCACATAGAATATTACTGATTGAGTTGAGTAGAAGAAATGTTATATGATGAGAATTATTAAGGAATTTAATAAATTAAATTTTTAATATCTAAATGATTTAAATAAACAAATCAATATTATGAAGAAGTTTTATAAAATGATAATGAAAGGTTTCTTCAGTGGTATTATAATTATAGTAAATAGATATTAAAAATGTTATGATTAGATTTAAAATAAAGAATATTTAATTTAGATAAATGGAATAGTAATTACTATAGTAAATAGTAACATAATTTCTTAAATGATAAAATAAGAAAACAAAGCAGATATGTGTGTTTAATTAACACAATAATGTAATAAATGATGAAATGAAATGCATT
>CANYBF010695523.1:0-47349 GCA_948192965.1 Dalechampia spathulata
AATGCAGGTTTTGTACCCATACGAATGTCTAAAGGTTGAAAATAGGACGTATCCCTGGTAGGGTACGTGGCGGCTTTCCCGAGGGACGGTCGTTGCGTATGCTACGGGAGCATGTTCCTCCAGGTATGGGCTGGGGTGTGACAGATGTTAGCTAGGAAGTAATGGAAGTGAATCATGAAATGATTTAAGCAAACTATGAAAATATTAAATATTTGGCATAGCTTTGTTCACATTATTAGAAAATTCCATGATAGTTAAATTTACACTCAAATGTAAACTGTATTGAGGATTTTATGAATAATTAATGTAGCATGTTAACTAAATCAACATATCCACCCCCTTTGTGACATCCATACACCAAGTCATGATAATCATTGCATTTGTTTCCTTGCTGATAGATTTTACTTATAATAAACATGGTTTATGTTGATGCTTAAATAGAATTGGTATTATGAGTGAAGGAAGCTAAAGATAATTTGTCACATTCGACATTTATACATATTTAATTATGCTTATATATTTGACAGTTACTATGTTTATATTAAATTATGTGTGATAATTGTCAAGTAATAAAATATAAATTATTAATTGAACAAAAGAGTGTAAATAATTAAATAGTAATAAACAAGAGATAGTTACTTGTAATAATAATAAACTATATGAAATATCTTGCTAATAAATATAGGTTGTTTTTAATTAATGTGGAGATGTTAATTACTCTTAATTGTAAATGTTCAAAGTTAGTTTGAAAACTTGTTGTAATATATTCTTATTTAATGGAACCTAAAAACATTAATTTTGAGAAAGTAAATGTAGGTATTTAGGCTAAACCATTAATATCGTTGTGTTTGATATTCTTCTCTTTATTATTCTTTTAGCTTGTTGGTTTTTAATAATTTATTTGATTTAAAGGCTTTTATAAAAAGGATCTCACTTTGATTGATTCATTGTTTTCCAAAGGAAGATTTTTTAAAAAATAATTAATTTAAATTTCATATTTTATTTTATTTTGAATTGATTTACTTTTGCTTTATTTTATCAAAAATAGTTTGCTAAAATTTATATTAGTGTGCTAGTTTTTAAATTAGTTTACTAAAAAGGTTTTTATAATTTTTAATTTGTCAATTCATCCCCTCTTGACCAACTTTTTATGACTAATAAATAATATATATGAAAAGGTTAAGTTATTATTTAATATAATACATAACTTTTAAAATGATATAATAATGTTATTTCATTACTTCTAATAATTCAATATCAAAACGTCAATTCGATTCATTATGCATACAAAAGAATTTGAAAATTTACAATATAATCATCACTTATAAAATCATTAGATCTATTTATAAAGCAACTCATATTAATTTAAATTTATATATGATTGTAAAAAATGAAATACACAAATTTAAATAAACAAACTTACATTATTTTTTATTGTTTAATATGGTTTCCTTTAAACTTGTAAATTTCATCCAAATTATTATCTATATATAAAGGTGAGTATATTTAAGGGGTCTTTTTTTCATTTGAAATGATGATTTTAAAAAATGATGTCAATATCAGTTAGAAGCTATAAGAGCATTGCAATTTCTATTGAAATCAACACTTATGAAAGCCATTTTAGTTGATTGCAAATGGCGACACCTTTTTAGAATACACTAAAATCACCTTATTATAATAAATAATATATATACACAAATATATATATGTGTATTATACTCTCATACTTATAATATTTCTTCTAAATTAATTATTTTTCATCTCATTTATAATGCATTTGGTATTTTTATATGCATCATTTACATTTAGCATTGTTTTAGCTTGTTTATTGCATTTTACATATTTTGTGTATATTTTTATGTAAATTTATTCATCATTACATTTGCATATTTTCATGATGTATTAATTTATTGATTCTTAATCCATAATTTTCAAGCTTTCTAACACATCAAAAATAATACAAATTGGAGTCTTATAACATAAGATATGATAAAAATAAGCTTGGATATAAAGAATAACTTGAGTATAGTTGGTAACAACTCGAGTAGGGTTATATTTTGGATATTTGAAACTAAGCCATTTTACATGAATTTACTTGCCAAAATCAAGACCATTGGATTCAAAATCAAGGGTCATTATTACAAGTCTCATTTTAGGATTTTGAGACATATAAAATATATCATTTTATTAGGTTGCTAGGGAGAATCATCAGCCATATACATTTTGATCACTTTCTTGTATTATCTCCTTTTCTTATGCATCTTTCCAATTTTTTGGATTTCTTATATTAGATTTAGGTTTTATTTTGCCTGGTATTTTTCTTCGCAATTATGTTTTCTACTTATCAATCCCTATGAATTTAAAGAAGATTTGAAGTATTGGAGATTAAAGATCAATGATCAAAGAGGAGAGGAAGATCAACATCAAGATTGAAGTATACCCTTATGAGTTTTATTTTTGCTTTTTTTTTCTCTCTCTCATACATTTTTGATTGTACATAAACTCCAACTATCTTTGAATTGTATGTTGAAAAAGGATTGTGAATAATAAAATTCAATAAGGATTGGATTTCTATTTGAATTATTTTGAGTATTTGATTTATGATGATTTTCACATGTTCATGGTTGATGTTGACTTATGTCATGAGTGATTAAGTTTGAACTCACTTGATTGCATATTTAAGATATTTAATTATGTTGGAAAGTGAGTTGATTATTGAATAGTTTGACATGAACATAAGTGTGAATTATCTAGGAATAGAAATTTAGTTTGTAAGAATTAATTTTGAATAGAAGTGATTAATGTATTTCAATTAACTAATGATTACAAGAGTAGATAATAAATTAATTCTAATAGGTAAATTGCACCTTAGAAAAGTCTAATTAATATTGTCTTATCCGCCTTCACTCAATTATCATTTTAATTTATGATCATTGTCATTAATTATCTAAATATAGTTTGATAAGATATTCAATCATAATAATTAGAAATTGCTAGAAATATTCTTATCTACATGTATTCTATTTAAAATTAAATACTAAATTTTGTTGTAATTAAATTAAATTAAATCAATATAATATTATTAATTTATTCTAGACATAATTATCAATTTTATACATACTCATACTATACATATAAAATATATATTGCTTGAATTAAATTAAATACAAAATATATACTGACAAATTACACTAAATATTCATGTTAAGAATTATAACAGATTTACTAATAGGTTACCTAAAAGAATTTATCTTTCTTGGTTAAAATTAAAATATGATTAATAATATAATAAATATATTTTTATTTATTCTTTAATTTGTACCAATAAAAAATCAATTAAAATATTTTCATAATGATAAAAAAGGCTATTGATGAAAATAAATTATCATTTATTTTATATTATGTTTATGAATAAAAAATAAACCAAAATCCAATTGTATTTTAATATATATTATATCTAAGTTATTTTTAAATTTCTATATTAAAATATAATTAATTAATTATCAAATATATAACATATTGCATTTATTTAACAAAATGTAACTAAAACATTTTAATTAAAATAAAAAATAATAACCCCAAAATAGAGTGAAAAAAATTGTTAATATATATAAAGTTACCATAAAAATTAATTAAAATATTAATTTTTATATGAATTATTATAAATTTCAATTTAGACAATAATAAAATTTTAAAGTTACTATTTAATATTACTTTTTGATAGAAATGAAAACTATAAAAACCAAATAATTACAAATATATTAATTTATTTTAATAATAAAGGTGTTAACATAACATTTTTTTATTTAACATAAAAATAAATTGAAATTAACTAGGTCAAAAAAATCAATATTAGCAAGCTATACAAGTGAAAAAATTCTAATTATATCAAATATGAGTAAGAAAAAAATAAGAAAATAAAAAATAATGTCTTTTAAACATAATATCAAAAATAATATTATTTAGTCTACAAGTTAACATTCATTAGATATAATTTATTCAACAATAATAAATATGAATTTTCTTTTGCTTAAAATATTAGTTCTATAAAAATTTAGTTGGATATGTTTTATCAAAATTCTATCAATAAATCTATAGAATTTGAGAAGCAACATGAATTTAAAGTGGTTTGATAATTCTTTTGTTGATATACACTTATGTAAGCAAAACACTTATGTTTGGATTTTTTCTTTGCAGAAAATACAATCCTAGATATACAAATCTAGATTCAATCTTAATATTTTTAAGGATTACACTCCAACCCTTATAACAAGAATCAATCTCACAAGTTTCCCTTAAAACTACAATAGACTAAATACCTAACAAATTTAAAATCAATGATACAATAAATAATTTGGATAATTGTAAGAATGAGAGATAATCAATTAATTAAGCAAGAGAAGCAATTACTTACTTGTTAAAGTCAAATCCTAATTATAAATATCATTATCCTTACTCAAGTGTTTGTTATGCCAAAATCATTTAAGTGATTGTTGAAACAAGTAGTTTGTTGAAGGCGTATAACCATACGTGTGCCTAAACAATAGATCGAACAAGTATGGTATGAATATACAATATAAGGTACAACCATACGAACACCTTCTATTTCCAAATACACATCAATACTATGTAGTATGACACTACCTATTATTACTATACTTTATAGAACATGAATAAATGATATGAAAAATACACAAATTCATTAATTATATCATGGAATACAGTTTATTAACACCAAAATAAAATTGGAAAATTGACATAACCTAACCATTATTGAATGAAAAGTTATATTATTTTATATTAAATAAATTATGAAAAAAGATAAGTTAAACAATTAATATCAATCTAAAATGCACATAAAAAAATTAATAGTAACATAATTCAATTTCAACTTTGATATTAATTTTTATCTAGTAATATAGAAAGAAATTTACTTTAACATAAACTATAATCTTTATTAAAGTATATGTAAATTATACTCTAAATTAAATATTAATTTTGTTACATTTAGATTAAATTACTAAAGAATCATATTTTTTTATTAAGTAAATAACAATATATTTTTCACTAACAAAAAATAAACAAAAAATAAAGTATGATATTATCAATTCATTACAATTTTTAATATTAATATTTAAAAATTTATTATCTTCTATTAAAATAAATTATGATCAGTAATAGAGTAGTTATGATAAATGTTATCATTATCATTGATTAATTATCATCATCAGTATTAGTTATCTCCTTCATCTTTTTCTTTTTTCTATTCTTATTTTTCTATTATAATTTCTTTCTTTTCTTCTTCCTTTTCCTCTACTTTTTATTTTTTGCATAAATTGAAAAAAAGAAAAAAATAGATTTATTACCTTATTCAACTTTTGTTGTGGCAACTATTATTCTTCATGATTTTTTAATTTTAAATATTTTAACTATTTTTAATATGTTTATTTTTCATTAATCTATCATATGGTAGATAAAGCTATTTACTAATGTATATCATATTATATGTGTGATATATATATTGTTGACTTTTCAATTTTGATGAATATCAAAATTGGTATCAATTGAGTTCAATTAAGTTTAAGTTTATATTAATTAATTCAAGTGATTTTTACTTATTTGATTTTTTTATTAAATATTTCCTATTAATATATATGTTAAGTAAATCATGTCAACTACTAATCAACATGATTTATTGCTAATTGTTTACTTGGTAATTATTTTTATTGTTTAATAATCACGTTAATTTCATTATCTTACGTGATTATTGGATCTTAATAGATAATTCTTATTTAGTATTATCTTAATTGATTTATTTTGACTTGGTAATTATCTAATGAATTTACTATTTCAAATATTTGGAAAGATAAGATAATTATCCATTGCCAATACTAGAATATTCTTTGATTTTGTTTCTAAAAGAATTTTCATAGATTCAACATTTCAAAAATTGAATTGGAAGCACATTAAACTTAATGTGGAAATCAATATTCAATAGCTACATTTCTTGGAGAATTTCTAATGGTTATGGAAGAATATTAGAGGATTATTTATTTTTGAGAGTTTTATTTAAGGTATTTTCTTATAATTTTTGTTAAGAAAATATTAAGAATATTTATCTTATAAAGCTTAAATCAAGATAAAACATTTCCTTTTTTAATAAAAAAAATTTTCACGTACACTTCCATTTTATAAAAAATGTTAAGTTTTCAAAAATTATATTTAGTAATAAATCTATCTGTCATGTGAAATCAGCTCACTGATTTAATGTAACAGAAAGCTATTTTCCAACTGATTTTGATTAACTTATATATTTTGATTAACAGTTAGCCACTTGAAAACTTAAAGAGGTTGCTAATGAGCCTTGAAAATTATTATTATAAAGGTTTCAAGTTAATCTTTGAAACTTACTTGTTTATTTTAGCGGAGCCTTAAACATTGGTTGTACGAGAGTGAATGTAGGCATCAGGCCAAACCACTATACATTACGTGTCCACTATTCTTTTCTATTCTTCTCATCTATTACCCTCCTAATTTTAATTACTTTATTTTTAAAGGCTTTTTATAAAGGCTTTTCTCTCTAATCAATCTACTATTTTCTAAAGATGAGTTTTCAAAAATCAATCAAGTTATTTTTGTAACTTTGATTTATTTTTGAGTTGATTTATTTTGACAAAATAGTTTTCTAAAGTTTATTTTAGTTTGTTAATTTCAAAAATAGTATGCTAGTTTTGAAAATAGTTTGCTAAAATTATTTAAAATTTTTCAAGTTTGTCAATTCACCCCCTTCTTGACCATTACTTTAGGACTAACATTTCGTATCAAAGATTGTCCTTATTTTACATGTTTAACAACCTAAGAGAGATTTAATGGTAGCAGGTTTAAATAGCAATATGGTTCTTTCTCAAAATGTTAAAGGACACTTTATAACAAGACCTCATTTGTTTAATGGAACAAACTACTCATATTAGAAGACTAGAATGAGAAACTTTATTCAATTGGTTAATATTGAATATTGGAAAAGCATCTTGTTTGGTGCAACACTACCTACTAAATTAGATGAAAGCAATTATATTGATGTTGATTGAAAGTTAATCCAAGCAAATTCTAAAGTTGTAAATATTTTACATTATCCTTTTGATGTTTAACCGTGTGTTTTTATGAACCCATTTCTTTACTGTAGGTCTTAAGACTCATCTCCCGTATGAGAGCATTAAACTGTATGATTCCTCGAGGGAATCCATCATCTGTATGACCTAGTATGTCTAGAGCATATAGCTTTGTAATCATCTCTCTCTTTCCCTTTCTTTTTCTCTCATACATCCCCATGCATACCATGAATGTCCTTATGCATATGGAATACATAAATGATGCTTTTAAGGATGTATGCTAAGCTCATCATGAGAGAACATGGGGAAACAAGCAATCATGAGCATAAGACATCACTTCCAGAACTTACTTAGGTTGCAAAGTAAGACAAGAAGTATAATATCATAACTAGTACAAACCTGTGACAATACGATACCTAGCGTATACTCGTAGTCGGTAGCTATCCTTCCTTTTCAAGCTCTCACACTTCTCTAGCACTAAACCACTATAAACTCTATTTTTTCTAAGGGTTTAGGAAAGATAAGGATAAGCAAAAGTGAGAAAAAGCTAATGTTTATCCATTGAAAAGTCAAAGTTAAGTCACGTACGACTGTATGAATTCTTGTATGCTCGTACCGACCCAAAGGCCTCATTTGGTACAACTGTACCATATGTTGGTATGCCCGCACCACCGTAAAATGATTGATATGCTACTGATGTAACAATTTTCTTGTGAGTAATGGTACGGTCGTATGACCCAATGGTATGCCCGTACAGTCTCTAGAAGCTCAGTGCCACTATCCTCTCACCACTGGTACGCCCGTATGGTAACCCGTACGCCTATACCATAATCAAACCTTCCCTAAAAACCATTCTAAACTTACTCCTGAGGTACCTAATCCAACAATCCAATCATAATACACAACCATAATTTCTAAAATACCAGTCCTCTCTTCTCATAACACATTTAACATTCCATCATCACATTCATACGTCATGCATATCAACATAATCAAGAAATACAACCTCATGACATTATTAACATTCATATACATATGTATAATGATATCTTATATCACACTAACATTCATTGATCACATACATAACAATATATAGTGCACACACAAGGCATGTTTCAAATGTGGGTGTGACAATATCAAATCAAAGTGTCTAAAATTAAAGAAGAATAACTCAAAGAAGGAAAGAGCTATAGTGGCTACATGGAGCAATAGTGATGAATTGAGTTTAGAATATGAATCCGAACAAGAAGTAGCAAACATATATTTCATATTGAAAAGCGATAGTGAAAGTAAGGATGATCAACAAGAGGTAAATAATTAATCTCTATCCTGAACTTGAAAAGGGTTTTGAAGAACTATTTTTTAAGTTTTCAAAATTGGGTAAAAAGTATTTAGTTTTGAAAAAGGATTTGAAATCTATTCAAGATGAAAATTCTATTTTAAGAATTGAAAAAGAAAAATTGAAATTTGAAATTGGCAAGCTAGTTTTGAATAACAACATTTAAAAAAATGGATTTCTGAAATATAAATAATGAAAAAGATGTTTTCAAATTAAGATTGGAAGTTCTTAAAGGAAAATAAGTTTATCATGATTCATATGTTTTAAATTCAAGAAAAAGATAATATTTTCCAAAAAGAACATATGCTTTTAATTCAAACATAAGGTGTTTTCATTTTAATTATTATGGGTATTATTCTTATGTTTATGGTTTTGAGAAATGCAGTTTGAAAGGTAAAAAGGTTTGGGTGCCTAAGGGAACTTAAACTAATGTTAATGTGAAAGGATCTAATACACTTTAAGTACCTAAAAATAGTTAGCTAAATTACAGGTTTGCTTAACAAGAATGGATGATAATGAAAAATGGTACATGGATAGTGCTTGTTTGAGGCATATGACTGGTGATAAGGGCAAGTTCACTAAAATAATGATGAAAGTAAATGGCAATGTAAGCTTTGAAGATGAAAGGAAGCAAAGATTATTGGAAAAGGAGATGTTCGATCAATACCTTATATTGAGGATGTCTCATTGGTCAAAAGATTGAAATTCAACCTCCTAAGTGTAAGTCAATTATGTGGTAAATGTAAAAGAGTTATTTTTGAATTTACCCCTTATAAAGTTCAAGATATACATGATAATAACATGATATTTATTGATAAATGATTGTCCTAAATTTATATGTTTATTTCTAGTATTTTTAGTATCGTTAGTGGTGGTTTTATAATGTTTATTTACATTTTATTTTACTTTAGGGTTTAATTTTGTTGTTAAGTGGATGCAATTAGAATTAAAATTTTGAATTAATGCAAGAAGAGAAAGAAATAAGCTGTTGTCGTGACTATGAAGCAGGAGTCACCAGTGTGATCCAAACATAGAAAAGTTCCTGTCGTAAGCATGAATTTACCTTTCACGATCATGGATTATTTTCAATTGATAATAATTGGATAAATAAAAATGGGAACTTTAAAGACACATGGGAGTTACAAAATTCAACTGTTGGGTAATTGTTGAATAGCTTAGATTGGAAGATTGATGGATATATGGAATTAATAGGCAATTACTCATTCTAATCTCTTTAACAACAAAAAGAGAAGAGGATAAAATGAACAACAATTAAAGAACAAGAGAGGAGAGAGGTGTGACAGCTGAGAAAGAAGTGTAAAGAAATAGTTTTAGAATTCTTTTCTTTTCTTTGTTAGAACATTATGATGATGTGTTGCTAAATTTCCTTAGAGATTAATACTTGAACCCTCTTAGGTTAATTTATGTTCTTATTTTGGTTTTAAATTAATGTGTGCTTTTGATCTTATTGTTCTATTTCAATTAGAAAATTGAATAATCCCTGATATGCTATCAATGAGAGTTGTGTGTATAGTTGAATTGGAGTATTCAAATTAAGAGTTCCTATAAAAAGATTAAAGGATTACTTATTAGTTCAATTGTAGTGGGATTAAGGAGAATTGGGAGGTTCACTTGACACTTTTGAAAGAATTATCATTACTATCTCGGGAGGGAAGTTTTTATGCCATCAAATATCCTAGGGTAGTAACCAATCAAATCTGAACATAAATTTGACTCAAGTGTGGTAAAGTATTAATTCTTAAATTATTATTCTTGATTAATTCTTACGTGCAAATTTGATAGTTTATGATTTATTTTCATCATCTCTTTAATTTATTAAATTTAATTTTAGAACTTATATTTTCGGTTGCTTGAACAAATTAAGATAGATTGTAGGTGGATGAACTAAAGTCCTCATCGGATCGATAACCATATTACAACAAAGTTGTGCACTTGCAGTTTAGTTTTGTAGTGTGTTTAGAAAATCATCAAGTTGTTGGCACTGTTATAGAGGATTTGAAGTTTAATACCATACAAAGAATAGTAAAATTTAATCAAATTTTTTATTTTATGTTCTTTTCTTAATAATTTTATTTTCATTAGTTTATCTTAGGTGTATGACCAAGAGAAAAACCAAAAATTCATAATCACCGCTGAAGGAGTTTTACGTAGATTTAACCAAGTTTGAAAGGGAGAATTAAAAGGTTAGTAAAGGTAAGACTTCTCAAACTCCAATCCTAACGGTTGAAGAACAAAGAACTTTGATAGATGTGGTATGACTGGTATTCAATGCAAATCAACAAAGTGTTATGAGACCCCTTATGAATGCTAATAATTTTGAGATCAAGCCAGCTTTGCCTCAAATGTTGCAATTATCTATCCAATTTTTTAGACTACCCAAGGAAGATCCTAATATTCACATCATAAATTTTCTAGAAATTTATGACACTTTCAAATACAATGGGGTTTTTGATGATGCTATTCATTTGAGGTTATTTCCTTTCACTCTAAGAGACAAGGCAAAAGTGTGGTTAAATTCTCTCACACAAAGATCCATCACCACATGGAATGAATTGGTGCAAGCTTTTCTAGAAAAATACTTTCCATTAGCAAAGACAACAAAGATTATTAAGGAGATCATAAATTTCCAACAAATGGATGAAGAGTCACTTTATGAAGCTTGGGAGAGGTTTAAGGAATTGCAAAGAAGTTATCCTTGCCATAATCTTCCAAGGGAATTATTACTTTAAACCTTTTACAATGGAGTTGATACTATAACTAGAGGCACCATTGATGTTGTTGTTGGAGGATTCTTGTTGAAAAAATAATTGATGTAGCTTATGAGTTACTTGAAGAGATGTTAGCTATAAATGCTTTGTAGGCATCTAAAAGATCTAAAATTGTTATGAAAGAGCAAAAAGGGGTGTTATCTTTAAAGCTTATCACAGCCTTGCAAGCTAAAGTTGAAGCCTTATCTAAGCAAATAAGTAGTTTGATGGTGAGCCCATCTAATTCTGCAACCATGGTTCAAGAGAATTACGAGTTATATGGATAAGTTTTACATTATACTAATGAGTGTCTTTTATGTAAAGAGATCGAGCAAGTAAATTTCTTAGCAAATTTGGGAGTTTTGTTAATTCATTCAGGTAATAATCCTTTTTTTAATACCTATAATCCATGATGGTGAAACCACCTCAATTTTTCTTAAAGCAATAATAATGCAAGTGTAATGATAAGAGCATAACTATCTTAACCTCAAAGTACTTTTGAATCAAAAATGGAAAAATTCATTGAGGCAATTAAGATAAAGCTGTCAAATCAAGAAGAGAGTAAAAAGGGCATGGAAAACAAGTTTGATCAAATTGTAATCAATCATTCCTCATTTATACATAAGCTAGAAGTGTAAATAAGTCAACTTGTGATGACACTAGCTCAAAGGAATGTTAGAGCACTTCTAAGTAACATAGAGTAAAACCCTAAAGAGCAAGTGAATGCCATGTGATTGAGAAGTGGGAAAGAAATTAAAACTATGTAGAAAAGATGAATTCAAGGTGAAAGTTCTAGAAAAAGTTACTGTCGCGACCGTGAAGAAGAATTTCATATTGGCGATAGCCTTAAAATGCAGATTGATGAAGAAAAAAATTATTGTCATGACCTTAAAAAAGAAAATCACACTCGCAACAAAACAGAAAAGAGCAAAGAAAGAAACTGTCACAACCATGAAAGAAAACTTCACTCTAACGACAATCCTGATGGTAAGAACAAAGTAGAAGTTACACTATGTAAGTATGTTCCACCTATTCGTTTTCCTTAAAGGCTTAAGAAGTACAAGGTAAACACTCAATTTACTACTTTTATTCAAAAATTAAAAAAATTGCAAATTAATCTATCTTTTGTTGAGATGTTAAAGAATATGCCCAAATATGTAAAGTTTTTAAAAGAAATTTTATCATATAAGAGACCATAGAGGATAATCAAATGCTTTCACTAACGGAGAATTATAGCTCCATCATTTCTAACAAAATACCTTTAAAGCTATAAGATCCCAAAAGTTTTACTATTCCTTGTTTGGTTGGTAATGTTGAATTTATAAAATGTTTATGTGATTTAAGTACAAGAATAAATCTAATGCCTTATTCTATTTTTCAGAAATTGGGACTTGGAGATGTAAAACCCACATCCATGGTGCTACAATTAGTGGATCAATCAATCAAAAAACTATTTGGCATTATTAAGGATGCGTTGGTGAAAGTGGGCAAATTTATCATTCCTGTTGATTTTATAGTGTTAGATTTTGTAGAGGATATTATGGAGGGTAATCCTTCTTAAATATTGGTCGTGCTTTAGTAGATGTTTATGGAGGGAAGCTAATTTTGAAATAGTTGATGAACAGGTAGAATTCTATATGAAGAAAGCAATGAAGTATCCTATGAAGAGTGAAGCTTGCATGAAGTTTGATATAGTAGATGAATATGTGTCAACATTTATTCAAGAATAAAACACGGATGCTCTTGAAGAGGAGCCAAATGTTATAAAAGGGGAGGAGTATAAGATTTATAAGCCAAAACTATTGGTAAGAGATTCTATACCTACCCTTCCTTCAATTGAAAAGCCTCTTAACCTTAAGCTAAAAAGATTGTTAGAACATTTGAGGTATTCTTTTTTAGTAAAGGATAAAACTCTACCTATCATTATTTCTAATAAACTTTCCTTGGAATAAGAGAATAGGTTACTTGCAACAGTGCGGAAGCATATTTGAGCTTTGGGTTGGCAACTATACGATGTAAGAGACATTAGCCCAAAAATGGTTATGCATGGAATTCACTTGAAGGAAGGTGGTAAACATGTTCATGAAAGGTAAAGGAGACTCAATCTAAAAATGAAGAAGGTTGTTAAAAAGGAGTCTAGTGAAAAGTGCCTCCTCCAATTGCAAGAACTTGAGGAATTGAGATACTTAGCTTATAAGAATGCCAAGCTATTCAAGGAACAAACAAAGAAGTGGCATGATTCTCATATCAAAAAGAAGCCATTCAAGAAGGGAGATAAGGTGATGGTATGTAATTCTCGTCTAAAGTTGTTCCTGGAAAAACTTAAGTCAAGATAGGGTAGCCCTTATAAAGTCATGAGAGTTTTTGAAAGTTATGTGTTAGAGTTAAAGAATGACAAGGGAAATCTTTTCAAGGATTTTTAAAGAGAAAGTTATTGTCATCATTGTGATTCAATCTTCATACTTGTGATAATTTCTAGATTTCAAGTTAAAAAGTTATTTTTGCCATCATGAACTCATTGTTCACAGATGCGATAATAACTATTTCTCCGTACAATTTTCCAAGTAACTCTATCTATTTTTTATTTGTATATTTTTATCTCTTGAGGATAATGTATTTTCTAAGTGTGGAGAAGTTGGTGGTTTTTGATGTGTTTTTTATATTATGGGTTATTATTTTGTTTTATGATTTTTTAGCTTTGTTTGTGATTTATTATGATTAACTTTTATGGTATGAGTATTTTAGAAAGAAAATATTCCTAATTTGAATCACTAAATTTTTATTATCTCTCTTTTGATTTGAGTAACTAAAATGGTAGAATTGGTTTATATGTAAATTAGGATGAATAGCATACTTATTCATATCATTACATTATCTTGTATATAGCTAGTTATGAAATCGGTTCAAGTAATTTGACATTGTTGAGAATTTATGGTTATAACCTAGATTTGTAAGGAAATGAATTGGGTTAATCTTTAAAATATAAATATAATAAAAAAATAATTACTCTGTTATTGCTTAAGGTGCATAAAACTAGCCTTTGCAATAAGATTAATGTTAGTAACCATTCAAGTGTAGGTAGTTTTGTTAATTAACCAGGGACTGGCATTACAAGCGTGGATTCTTAAGCTAATGACTTATTACCTCTCAAATGAGAATTTCAAAGTTTAAAATAAATAAAAAAGAAAAAAAAGAAGAAAATATAAAAGCCTAAAAGATCCTTAGTTACAATAAATTCAATAGATCGACATATGTATGATTGAAAATGTCAATTGAAAGAATTAATTTTAAATAGCTGTATTGGATTCTTAGAATATGATTGTTAGTGTCATTTAAGTCTTTGCTTAAGGATAAGCAAAAGTTTAAGTGTGAGGAAGTTGATTGTCCTAAATTTATGTTTATTTCTGGTATTTTTAGTATTGTTAGTGGTGTTCTTATAATGTTTATTTACACTTTATTTTATTTAGAGTTTAATTTTATTATTAAGTGGATGTAGTTAAAAGAAAATTTATAATTAATGCAGAAAGAGAAATAAATAAGCTAATGTGGCCTTAAGCAAGCCCTTAGAGCTTGGTATGATAGACTTAACCCATTTTTATTAGAAAATGGTTTTATAAATAGCAAATTTGATACAACTTTATTTATAAAAGGCAAAGTTGATACAACTTTATTTACAAAACATTATAAGTATGACATACTTATAGTTCAAATATATGTTGATGACATTATTTTTGGATCAACTAATGAGCTTATGTGTAAAGATTTTACAAGTTTAATGCAAAAGAAATTCAAAATGAGTATGATAGGAGAGCTCATATTTTTCCTTGGATTGCAAATCAAACAAAGTAAGGAAGGAGTTTTCATCAATCAAGCTAAGTACACAAAGGAACTTTTGAAGAAATTCAAAATGAATGATGCCAAAGCTTGTGGAACTCCTATGAGTCCAATGGTGAAAATTGAAAAGGATGAGAAAGGTAAAAGTATAGATATCAAAATGTATTAAGGTATTATCAGTTCACTACTTTATTTGACTGCAAGTAAACCCAACATTCACTTTAGTGTGTGTTTGTGTGCAAGATTCCAAGCTAATCCTAAAGAGTCATATTTAATTGCTATTAAAAGGATTCTTTGGTATCTTAAAGGTACTCAAGACTTGGGTCTTTGGTATATTAAAGATACTTTATTTGATTTAGTTGGTTATAGTGTTGCAAACTTTATAGGAAGTAGAGTTGATAGAAAAAGCACTTTGGGAACATATCAATTCATTGAACATTGTCTTATCTCAAGGTTTAGTAAGAAGAAAATATTTGTAGCATTATCAACAGTCGAAGCCGAGTATGTCTCAATTGGAAGTTATGTAGTTCAAATTCTATGGATGAAGCAACAATTAGAAGACTATGAATTGAAAAATATGAATATTCCAATTTATTATGACAATACAAGTGC
This sequence comes from Dalechampia spathulata, assembly GCA_948192965.1. Lineage (NCBI taxonomy): Eukaryota > Viridiplantae > Streptophyta > Magnoliopsida > Malpighiales > Euphorbiaceae > Dalechampia > Dalechampia spathulata. The sequence continues at coordinate 15,663 of CANYBF010695523.1, forward strand.
AATCAACCTATCAAAAAATCTTGTAAAATACTCAAGGATAAAACATATTGAGATTTGACATCACTTCATTAAAAAACTACATTTAAAGAGGAGACATCAAAGTAATTTTTATGCCTATCAAAAAACAGCTTGCTAATATCTTAACAAAACTACTAAGTAAGGATTGATTTGTGTCTTTAAGAAGATAACTTGGTATGTACATTTTAAATTCATGATTTTAAAGGTGTAATATGTATGAAGCATTATATTTCATGTTCTGATCATATATACATTTATGATTAAATAATGAATGATTTTAGCATGCTATATATGTCTTTAGCATCCTATTTTTTTGATCTTATATATATATATATATATATATATATTTCATTTGCTAAGATTATGGATTTTAGCCATGTGATTTTCTTTTAATTTTTGAAATTTATGGTTTTGAGAATTTTTTTAAACTAATGTTTGATTTATTTCTATACGAAGGATATATTATGAGCGTCAGTTTCTACCGCCACCCAGAGCAAGGCTTGCGAAGCTCACGGATCGAGGACCTCGAGGAATGATACAAACTCGAAAGAGTCATAAGGGAGTCGCCACCGGATGGTTCTGGATTGGTCTAACCGACCCATAGCATGAGTGCTAGTTAAACCCTTTAGAGATTGGGTTCGAGTGGTGGAGATCTATTTCTATGAGTTTCCAAAATTGATTTTACCATTATAGTTGGAGTTACTTATCTTAAGCATCTAAGCATACGAGCATATATGTAAGCATACAACGCGACATGCAATTTGGCATTGCACAGTTGCACGTAGAATGACATATAATGCTATATGGCATTTGGATGTCATGGCATATGCATGATATGTGACATGATGACATAAAATGACATGGCATATTTATGACATGACATAATAATGACGTAGTATAATGGCATGACATATGTATGATATGGCATATGCATGGCATGGTGATTGTGTGTATGAATTAGCATGGGATATGGCATGTGACGTAGCATATGATATGGCATGTAGCATGGCATACAACATGACATGACATATATAGCATGGCATAATGGCATATGATATGATGAATTAGCATGGTAGCATATGATATGACATGGCATATTAGCAGATAGCATGGCAAGTTGCTCGTATTGCATTGCATATTAGTGTATTTGGATTGTATTGGCATATAAGATAATGTATGTTATAGCATGGCATATACATGGCATGGCATAGGAGTGTGTGATGTGGCATGTGACATGATATGACATATATATTTGAGCAAATATAAACCATCCACGAAATAAAAGAATACCAAAAGGCCGGTGAAAGGGATAGAGGAAATAGGGCATACACATGGGATATTAGGGATAAATTATTACAAAACTAGGAATAATTCTATCCTATTATAAAAATATCCTCGCATACATTATTTTGGGACGTTAAGTAACATCCCCTCCTCCTTGGGTGATTTTTCTCCTCGGATAGTGCGAGCTGAAAATGCACTAGTGATTAATGATGTAAATAAACAAATAAATTCATTAGTAGCAAATGAATTTAGGATTTATTTGACTAGTCCAATGCCATATGAAAGCATGAACCAAGATTCAAAATCCCACTAATTATGTAGCAACAATCATACAAATTAACACAAGCCGGATCGTGAAAATTAAATAAATAAAAATAATTTTAAGCAAAATTATTTTTGGTTGATCATGGAAAATCAAATGGGAATTGCTAACATCACATGAAATAATTGGAGATAACAGCTCAACCAATTTGAATCCAATCCTATTAAAAATCACATTTGTACGAGTTAAATAGACATTTAATCATAGAAAATCAATTTTGAGGTCAAAATTAATTAAATGTAATTAATTTTTGATGGATCCAATACACTTGAGTTATTTCCAGACATCAAATGTTACTAGAATTATCAAAATGGATTTGAAAACGAGTGCAAAATTACGATTTTTCTGGAAAAATGTAAAGGATGTGTGCATCATGTAATGCTATGTGCGTAGCATATAGGCTATGTTCTGTGTACATAGTATGATGAGTGGCGTACATAAGGAGTGAATCTGTAAGAAAATCAAAATTATTAGTATAAACACGATCTACAGACAAATCCCAGCAAGTTTAATGAAGACAATACCTCATTTTGAGCACGAATCGGCCTCCGAATCACAAATCCAACAAGTAAATAGGCATTTAACTTGGATAATTAATTTTAAGGCTAAAATAAATTAGATCTGGATAATATTTGATAGATCCAGAACATTAAGACTATAGAAAAGCCATTAATGTTGCTGGAAACATCAGATCTGGGGCAAAATCGAGTGAAAATAGAAGCGAAAACTGATTTTCTGGAAAAACAAAGGCATATATGCGCAGCCACATATAGGCTAGATGTGGTGCACATAGGTGTATATGTGGCACATATAGTAGAGAAAATAGGAGAAAAATAAGGTTTTTCAGTAAAAACCCGAGATCTAACTCAGATCTAGGCAGATCAAAGGCAGAAATTGAGTTTTTGCTATGTGGATTTGCATCCAACTTGAGTAAAATGATTTTAAGGCTAAAATTAAGTAGATCTAAAGAATATATAATAGATCTAGAACACCAGAGACATGAAAAAGCCTCTAATGAATCTGACTCATCAGATCAGGCGGAAAATTGGAGTAAAATAGGAGAAAATATGCATTTTCTAGGAAATCTAGGGCCTATGTATGCAGCATATAGGCCTATGTATGCCATACATGGGTTAGATGTGGCATACATAGGTGTATATGTGCAGCATATAGCCTAGAAAATAGAAGAAAAATAGAGGTTTTTAAGAAAAACGTGAAATTTGGCTTAAATCTAAGTAGATCCGAAGTAAAAACAAGTGTTTTTGATTATCAATAGGCATTAATAATCATCAAAGAAGAAGATTGAAGCCAAAAATCCATAAATCAACCCAAGAAATCATAGATCCAAATAAAAACAAACAAGAAGGAAATGGAAGAAAAATGAGCATTTAACTTACCACAATAGGTTTTCCTTGTAGATCTTGGATCCAAACGTAATTAAGGACCTAACTAGTGCTGTTTGGTCTTTAAAAACCTAGGTTAATTGTTCAATTAATTGCTTAATTAATTTGAGGAGTGATTTTGATAGAGTTTGACCGTTTTTGGCTAACGTAATTTTCCATATGGGAATTGGAAATTTTTAGGCTATGTGCGCCACACATAGCCTATGTGTGCAGCATGTAGTGCTACATGCTACGCACATAGCATTTTGACCCATCATGTGAGGCCCATTATGGCTACATTGGGATGTGCCCCCCCGTGTCTAATAAGCATCATTTCATGCCCTAAGACATTGTATGATGTGACACATGTTAGATTTGGTCCTGAGAAAGCTCCCGACCAAACGTCTTATTTTGCTATATGCGTAGCGCATAGTGCTATATGCTACGTATATAGCATTTTACCCCTATGCATGCCAGCTTGCACGAGCAAAATATAATATGCATCGCATGTCAAATAAGCATCATTTGACATATTAAGACATTATGCTATATGGAACACGTTAGATTCATCCCGAAAAGTAGGCCCCACCAAATGTCTTTTTCTGCTACATGTTGTATGCATAGTGCTATTCGCTACGCATGTAGCATTTTATCCCTATGCACTCCGCCTTGCATGAGTAAAATGTAACATGTTTCGCATGTCAAATAAGCATCATTTAACATACTAAGACATTATGCTATGAGAAGCACCTCGGATTTAGCCTGGAAAGTGGCCCCACCAAACGTCTTTTTCTGCTACATAGTATGTGCATAGTGCTATGCACCCCATGTGTTCTATTTATGTATTTCACCTTGTCCAGGCAAAATATAAAGTATTCTGCATGCCTAGAGCACTCAGAGAAGGTCCAAAAACATGTTCATAAATCGAAGTCGACCTTGGGGATCGACACCGAGCCGAATCAATAAAAACCCGAGATTGCACAAGGGTTAAAAGTCAGGGTCAACAGTTTGCCCCCTGATCAGGACTATTTTGAGGTAACACAAGTGTAAGTCATCAAAATGAGATTTGATCATAACATGACTTTTCACATAAAGTAAGTGAGGTACCTAATTGATGCTCGTATCGAGGCCTGATGCTCATGCTGAGGCTTACGGGGTGCTCACATTGAAGCTTGCAAAATACTCATGTTATGGCTTGCCAAATGCTCACGTTGAGGCTTATAAAATGCTCGCGTTGAGGCTTATGGCCCAATTCTATTTTTGGTAACCTGGTGCTCGATCTAAATGATCACTGCTGATGTGGTGCTCATACTGAGGCTTGTAACCCAATTTTGTAATTAAGAGCTTGATGCTTGGGCTTAATGATCACTACTGATCTGGTGCTCATGCTGAGGCTTGTAACCCAATTCTGTAACTGGGAGCCTGATGCTTAGGCTTGATGATCAAGGCTGATCAGTGGTCTTTAGCAAGACCGATGGCTTTACTGCAAGGCTTGAAATCACCTGCAATCAGTGTTCAGATGCCTACTGTTAGGATTTAGGAATTAAAGGTTTGATTATATGATCTCTGCTGGATCTGGTGGTCGACTGTTAAACCTGGGTGACCATCTATTGGGTCAATGCTTGTGCCATCTAATAAATGTCAAATATCTCTAAAATGGCATTCGGGATCCTCTACTGGGGCTTGATATTTTTTGGTCAACGATTTTGACCAGTAAAAATCCCAATCCTGCCATTGGGGGCCTAGCGTTTAGGCTAAATGATCAATACTGACCAGTGGTCACTACGAGACTGATAGCTTTCTTGTGAGTCTTAATCATCTGAAGTCGGCGTTCAGATGCCTATGGCTAGGGTTTAAGAATCAAAGGGTTGATTCTGTGATCTCTGTTGGGTCGGGTGGTTAATTGCAGAACCAGAGGTGACTGTCTGTTGGTTCAGGGTGATCAATCGTCAGATCAATTCTTGTGCCATCAAATAAGTGTCAAATATCTCTAAAGTCTACATTTGGGATCCTCTGCCAGGATGTGACACTGTCTAGTCAACAGCTTGACCAGAAGTCAAAGGTTTGACTGATTTTGATTATCTGATGGATCAATTTCTTGTCTGTGCTAAACATAGAAAAGTAATTTATTAATGAAATTGGTATTGAAATGGCCTAGGAAAAATACCTGAATTTTTGAGTATCAGTTTGCTGCATTCTGACTGATTTTCTGGATTTTTCAGACGCTATGGGTCATGAAAATTAGGCTTGAGAAAGCAAATGACCTCCAAAAATTTTGAAATTTTTACCAAAGGCCTAATTCCATATTTGTATCTTGTTAGGAGGGTAGCGCATGTTAGTAGAATCCCCTAGAGGCCGGTGCATGTTAGCAAAATTTGCTACATGCGTAGCGCGTTCACCTACATTCTCCACATATAGCTTGGAAAATTTAAATTCCAAGCTTCTAATCCAAAAATTCAGTTTGTTTTCCCCTCCAAATTGATTTTCTCTCAATTCCCCAAACCTGAAACTCAATATTTTCTAAAAATGGCCAGAATTAGGATGTAACCGACCCCTCGGGACCCAGAATCGGTCTCAAGCTACGCTCTAACCAAGCACACAACTTGTGATGCTTACTTCGGGGCTCATTTTGGTGATCCAATTACAGAAACCTTTGCCATAGGCTCCCATCAATCCCGAGCTCCTCTTGAGAAGGTGAGTTTTCTATAACTCGGCTCGGTTTTGTGGTTTTTTGGAAGTTGAGTCTTAGGTTGTTTTTGCTACATTTAGGCCAATATTAGACCCGAATTAAGTGCTAGGCTAGTGTTAGGCTTAGGTTAGCAAGTGACCATCGAGGCATTTTGATGAAATCAGGGTTTTTTGGAGTGGGTCTTGCTATGTGTGGTGCACATAGCACTATGTATGTCACACATAGGCTATGTGTGGTGCACATAGCAGCGAGAAATAGGCCAAAACAATCATTTTTTGATCTTTTTTCAAAGGATTATGCATCTTTTTGATTCATAGGCATGAATAGGTTGATTTTTGGGCTGAGGGGAGGAACTCTAGACCTCTGAAATACTGTCTATATTCTGTAATTTAGTTTAAAATCTAACCTGAATTCTATAGTTTGCAGAGGGAGTAGACAGTCATTGGTACCGGTAGTATCTGAGGAATCTTTGAATGGTACTCCCAATTACCTCGGGAGATTCGTGTTAGAGTGGACCAGAGCTGTTTTGGTCTGTATATCTCTTGCTTTATCGGCGTGGAGAAGAGATGCAACAGGTTTGTTATTACTGCCATGATTGAGCGATGGATGGATTCCACCAATACCTTCCACTTGCCATTGGGTGAGATTGTTATTACCTCGAGTATCTTTATTGGAATCACCAAGCTAGAGTGTACAGGGTTGCCCATTCAGTTTGATGCCAGACTGACATCACCACGTTGGTTGTATGGCACGATCTTTGACTTACTAGGTGTGTCTCCTAGTGTGAGAGGTGGACACAACATATCATATGATTGTCTCCGAGAAGCAGTACTGGCAGAGATGCTTGGTAGGATAATCTCTGCAGATTAGTACACTCGTAGCTTTTTGCTATATGTGCTAGGGTGTACTCTGTTTAATGACAGTAGAAATAGTGTCCACATGTATGTACTATAGGCTCTCCGTGATCTAGATGCTATCGGGAGATTAGACTGGGGCAGCGCTGGTCTGGCTCATTTAATGCAGGGATTGGATCTCTATAGTAGGCAATGCAGAGATCATTTCATTGATTGCTAGTAGGTTATTGAGGTAAGCAGAATTTTTTCGATTTTGATATTGATGCTTGACTAAATCTTTTGCTATCTGTATGCATTAATTTTTCAGATCATGGCATATGAGTTTGGGCTACTGTCGGAGCTCGAGATCCCACAGGGAGTACTGCTTGGTTTTCCCCGTATGCAAGCATGGAGTGTGCCGCATCAGAGGCCCGGTTACACCATGGATGAGTTGAGAGAGTATCTCAATGATCTGACTTGGGATTACGTAAGAAAGAAATAATTTAATTAGTATTAAACTAAATTGAATTGGTTTAAGAAATACTTGAACATGCATATGTTTATCTGTTGTTATCTAAATAGGTACACCCCTATCCCTGGAGCAACATGTTTCCGAGGCTGGAATATTTAAATAGTTCAGCACATAAGGATGAGCACCATATGTTGCTGGAGAGTCTTAAAGGTAGACTTTTTTACTTAGGCGAGCGCATGATTGATTGACAGCTGGAACTAAAGAGCCGTGTGGAGCTTGCTGCACCACCCTGTGTGATGTTTTGGGCATCCTGTACTGACACAAACCCAATGATGATTGCTACATTGACTGGTGTTCCTGGGCAAGAGCGCCTATCTGACTCACCAGTAGACTACCCTACTTTTGTCCAGATAAGGCTGCTGGGGCTCGTGGAGCTTTCTATATGTAGGGGCTAGCATGACAAAGTTAGTGGATCTAGAGTCTGACCTGACATTCCCTGAGGCAGAGGTGGACATCGTGGTTCACCAGCTGTTGGCAGTTCTCTAGGTGGTAGTACCTCAAAGAGATCTCATGATACTAGACCCGGTGTGACTCCTTCGAGATTAGGGTCTAGCACTCTAGAAGTGCCCCCTAGGTATGAGCGTCCCTTAGACTTCATTGAGGGTCAACTGATATGGCCACAGAACTCGCTGATCTATACTTATGATGAGACTGATCATCCTTATGAGACCTCTTTTCTGGTGCCGACAAGAGATGAGATAAAGTTTGACCCATCAAATACCACTCATGTGAGTATATGTGCTTTGTGTAGTTTTGGATTCAGTGGCCTTACATGTTGTTTGACTTGTTCAGGTACCTCGAGATACCATGGCTGATGCCTGGAGACTTCTGACGGGGTTACTTCACTACCACACCTCTGAGATGCTAGGTGTTCAGGTGAGTACCTGTTGAAAATACGTGTGTAATGGAAATGCATGGATGCATGACCTATATGCCAATATGCTTTGCAGACAAGCCAACGTTTGGAGCAGGAGGAGCGAGACCGCTATGCTCAGATAACTGAGCAGATGGGTAGGGAGATAGCCCGGTTGACTGCGCGTCTAGAGCATTACAACATTGAGGTCTCGGATAGTCCTAGTCCGGATGAAGACCAGTCAGACGATGATGATGCGTAAAGGAGATATGTCATCAACCTTCCATATGCATGGTGTCAAAATTCTGTGATTTTTATATTAAAATAATAAGATGGTGTGTTACAGTCTGGCATGTGGGCCTAGTACACTAGGGTTGTGGTGTACCAACTTTCAAAATAGCTAAAGACTTGAACTTTGTATCTTTTGGATGTATTAGTGGAATCCAAAATTGCTTGCTACTATAAATATCTCATGCTTTATGCTTTATTATCAAAACATACTTTCTTTATTCCTCTGTGCAAAAACTAGATATACAATGACTCAACAATCACTGTCTACTTTCCATGCTCTCTCCTATCAATAGGGCAACAACGAGTGGAACTGACTAGGCAAGATCGTACTTCAGTATTTGAAGACCTTCCAGTAAGTCTCGATCAATAGTGCTTTCCTGCATGTCGCCATACAATTCTGGGATCCAGTAGCCCATGTGTTTTGATTCGAATATGTAGAGCTGTGCCCGATGTATGAGGAATTTATTGCTATCCTCGGAGTCTTGTAATATGATAGCGATGTTAATAGTACCTGTGCCCATTGGAGATGCATTCTCATATCTGATTAGAGCTTTTGACATCAGCCTAATTAAGGTGAGGTCACTTCTGACTACAGAGGGTTACATTGACCTTACTGCTATTTTTTGGCTATGTAGCTAAAAACTTGCAGATACTTCCTTACAATTGAGGATAGCAGGATTTGGATTGTTAGCATAATTCCTATTTATCGATCCATCTGGCCATAGAGATTTGCTGATCGGGCCTAAAGTTGATCAGATGATAGAGGGTCAGATCCCTTTTCCTATGATCATAACAGAGACAATGCTCGGACTAGACATAGTAAAGAGGGGACTGTCTAGGCGCTTTAGCAGTAGTTTGCTTCTTCTGCAGGTAAGAATTCTAAGCTACCTTCGCAGGTTTTCAACTTAGAAATATTCATGATACTACCCTAATTTTTGCATGAGTTTCCTTCTGGAAGGATTCCAACTCATCTGGCTGTTAATTTCGCTTTAAACCCTAACTATTGTCTAAACTACCATCTTGGGTTTTCAACTCAGCGGGTCGCTCTAATTTTTGCCTGAGTAGCCTTTTATGAGGTTTTCAACTTAGCGAGCTTTTGTTTTATTTTATTTTTGAGGTTTGGCTTCAAGAAAAGCTGGGAATTCTTGCATCACCAGTGAGTGATTTATACAGATATGTACCTCATAGCCATATATGGAGGGGCTATACCTTTGGTAAGGTGAAAGTGCTAACATTCGATGGCTGGGTTGAGTGGATGGGAAGCCGACCTGAGAGCAAGATCAGGTGGACTTACCCTTAGTGGCACATACAACATGTGACTGTGAGGACTTACATAGACTATATCCCACTGCCAGGATTTAGGCGTTGCACGCACTATAATCCTGCTAGGATCTGCCGTCAATATGGCTATAGGCAGACTATCCCCCAATTGACAGAGTTTGAAGAAGGACAATTAGCACCCCGCTTCTTAGAACATGTGGAGAGGACCTGGCCTCATTGTAGGATCGTGCTGACGGAGATCTTTGGAGCTGGATTCACTACCAATGATGGGTATAAGCTGTGGGTGCTGCATTATGCCTGAGCTCTATACTACAATACATTGTTAGGTAATAGGATTGCATGTAATAAAGAGTAATGATGCTTAATGTTTACAACGAGTATTACTTATAGCTAAGTTTATGAACATGTGTTCCATTTGCATTAATGAGATTAAAAAACTTGCATGAAAATGTTAAAACCGATACAGAAGTTCCCCGATGTGCATCAGACTTAACCCCTGTCATTGACCAGTCTCATGTGAGATTTTCTGATCAACTATTTTAATGCTCTTCTTTTGCTTTTAAGAGCTCTAATTTTTACATGAGTTGTCCAAGCAGATTTTCAACACATCAAGCAAGTATTTTTCTTTTTACCTTAACTTTTGCGTGAACTGCCTATGCAGGTTTTTAGCTCACTAGACTTTTCACTTTTATTTTACTTTTCTTTTGCCTTTTGCTCTAGATAAAATATTTCTTCAATAGGTCAAGGTTAACAGGTTTAAAGAATTCATTGCCTTCTAAGTCTGAAATGCGGATAGCACCTTTGGATAGGATTCTTTTGATTAGGAATGGGCCTTCCTAGTTTGGTCTAAATTTTCTACGAGGGTCACGGATGGCTAGTCTAACTTACTTCAGAACCAGGTCACCTCCTGTATAGTAATAGGCTTGACTTTTCTGTTGAATGCATTTGCCATTCGCTTCTTGTAAAGTTGTAAATGATAGAGAGCCTTCAGCCGCTTCTCATTAATAGTAACTAGCTATTCATACCTGACCCTTTTCCACTCACCCTCTGGCAACTGAGATTCCAAAATGACACAAAGTGCCTTCAGCTCCACTTCAATTGGTAACATGGCTTCTGTCCCGTAAATTAAAGAGTAGGGGGTAGCACCCACAAGAGTCCTTATAGTGGTTCTTTAACCCCATAAAGAGAATAGCAATTGCTCGTGCTAATCTTTGTAAGTCTACATTGTCTTAGCCAAGATCCGCTTGATCATCTTGTTGGCCACTTTGACTGCCCCATTAGCTTGAGGGTGATATGGAGAAGATCGATTGTGCTCAATCCCATATCTTTCTAGCATGTCAACTACCTGGCCTTGGAAATGCACTTCATTATTAGACACCAAGTGATGCGGTATCCCATATCGACGTACGAGATTTTTCTCTATGAACTTGGTGACTTGCTTTGACCCTAGTTTACTGTAGGATTCTGCTTCCACCCACTTAGAGAAGTAGTCAACAGCCACCAATATGTACCGATGCTTATTGGATACGTTAGGATGAATCTCACCCACGATGTTAATTCCCCAAGCTAAGAATGGCCAAGGCATTATCAAATTCTGCAATTCGACTGGTGGTAAGTGACTTAGATCTGCATGAATTTGGCATTCATGGCATCTCAGTACAAATTATATGTAGTCTGTCTCCATAGTGAGCCAGAAATATCCTTGGCATATGATTTTCTTATAAAGGGTGAATCCATTCATATGGGACCCGTATACACCAGCGTGTACTATCTGCATGATTGATTCAATCTCTTTCCCTGATATGCATTGAAGCTGTAGACCATCAACTATTCTTTTGTAGAGAACACCTTGATGCCAGGTAAAGTTGGTTGCTAGTCTGCACAGAGCCAGCTTATCAGTCTTATTGGCTTCTTTCGGATAAGCACCGGTCTTCAAAAAGTTCATGATATCAGCATACCATGGAACCTCATCTTGTTGGTCTAGTGCCATAACCTGTTCTCCCTCATAGTAAGGAATCCTCGACTGCTAGATGAATACAGGTTGAATTTGACTCTGCGGTCATTCATAAATTAAAGCCAGTATGGCTAAAGCATCGGCCATCTGATTCTCTTCACGTGGCATATGAATGAATTGGCATGAGCTGAAGTTGTAAACTATGAGCTTCATGTATTCAGCGTAAGGTTTGAGCCTTTCTTCTTTGACATCTCACTTGGTTGTGGATTGGTGAATGATAAGCATTAAATCACCAAATATCTGTATATCTTGGGCACCGATCATTAGCAATGCTTCTAGCCCAAATAGATATGGTTCATATTTGGCCATATTATTGCTGACTGGAAAGCTCAGCCACTTAGAAAGCATAATGAGTTCACCTTCAAGAGCGATTAGCACAACTCCTATACATGCACCTCTTCTGTTGACTGCACTGTCAAAGTGCAACTGCCATTTTTGGACATCAACTGATCCTAAGTGCTCATCTGAGAAGTCCAATTCAAAGGTCTTAGAGTCATCCATCGGCCTGGATGCTAAGAATTCAGTAATTACTTTACCTTTGATCACCTTGGTTGTGATGTACTACACATCAAACTTTGATAACAAGATCAACCACTTGGAGAGTTTCCCTACCAGCGAAGGAGTTGTATACAAGTACTTTATACGATCAACCTTGGAGATTGCCTTAACTTAGTATGACTGGAAGTAATGTTTGAGCTTCTTGGTAGCCCAAACCATAGCCATGCATAGCTTCTCAATAGTGCTGTACTTGCATTTTGTTGGCAACAACTTCTTACTCAAGTAATAGACAGCATGCTTAACTCTGATATCATTTTTCTGAGCCATCATAGCACCTACTTATTCCTCTTCTAAGGCTAGATAGAGCAATAGTGGTTTTCTCGGTTGAGGTGGTTGCAGGATCGACGGGTTGGAGAGGTAATGGTTTACCCTTTCAAATATGAACTGGAAGTTCTCATCCCAAACCATAGGCTGGTTCTTCCTCAAAAGCTTGAAGATAGGCTCACACATGGTAGTGAGCTTGGCGATGAATCTACTAATGTACTGGAGTTGTCCCAAGAATCCCTTGACTTCGGTCTCAGTTCTGGGAATAGGCATCTTAATTATTGACTTTGCCTTATCAGGATCCACTTCAATACCCCTTTGATTGACAATATGACCCAACAGCTTACCGGATGTCACCCCGAATGTGCATTTCTTTGGATTTAGTCTGAGTCTGTATTTCTCAATGCTTGTGAGAAATCTATTAAGAGAAGCTAGGTGTTCTTCTTTGGTGGGAGACTTCACCATCATATCATCCACATAGACTTCAACCTCCTTATGGATCAAATCATGCAACAAGGTTGTTGCAGCTCATTGGTAGGTAGCACTTGTATGCTTCAAGCCAAAGGGCATGACCTTGTAGCAGTAAGTCCCCCATTCTGTGATGAAATCTGTCTTCGCCTTATCTGTAATTGCCATCAGGATCTGCTTGTACCTTAAAAATCTATCAGTGAAGGAATGCATAGCGCTAGCAGCTGCACTATTGACTAGCATGTCGATATGAGGTAAAGGGAAGTCATTCTTTGGACATGCTTTATTCAGATCCTTGTAGTCTATGCAGACTCTGACCCTACCATCTTTCTTGGGAACCAGAACCACATTGGCCAACCATTCTGGGTAGTCGACCACTTCTAGGAATTTGGCATCCAACTACTTCTGGACATCTTCCTTGACCTTTTGAGCCTACTCTGGTCGGAGGTGCCATAGTTTCTGCTTAACTGGCTTGAACCCAGGCTTGGTCAGAATTCTGTGTTCCATAATAGTTCTGTCGACACCTGGCATGTCTTCATAGCCTAGAATAAAGGCTTGTATATGCTTTTTCAGTGCACTGATTATTTTTGTTCTCTCTTCAAAGGTCAAGTCTGACCTAATTTGGAGTAGACAAGGTTTATCATCTGTGTTAATGTTAACATTTTTGATGCATGATGTGTTAATGTCAAAAATGCTCATGTAATGCTCATGTTCATGCACAATGCCATCAGAATACACATCACAAACATAAGCAAAGTTATTCTTCATTGTATTAGATTTAGATAGAATTACATCATCATCAAATAAAATAGAAATTAGGATATCAATGTCCTCATACAACAACTCCTCAAAGGTGCTATCCACCAGAGTAGTAATATGTTCATAGATCTTTGGCAGCAGCAAGTCCTCCCATGTCTAAGTTTTACAATTTGGCTCCCAGTGCAGCGACTGTAGTGATTTCTGGCTCCAGGCGGCCAGTGGTGAGATTGACAACATTACCAAAGATCTGGAAAGCATCATTAGGGCTGATGGTGAAAGTAGCAGCAGTCTTCTCTATTACTATCAAGGCTGACAGGTCACAGACATCACCAAAAATAGTGAATTATTGATCAAAGAAGTCATTTGAATTAGGCAACTCAGAGGGATGGTCATACTATGTCTCTCCTTGGATGAAGATGACTTTCTTGCATTCCTCTGGCTTGTCTGAGGTGTAAAGATCAAACCCAATGTAGTATATCTCTTCCCATATAGCTATAGGGATGTCAAACTCTATCGGATCCTGGTGGTCCCGGCCTCAACCTTTACCAGGCATAAAGTTCATCATTTACATCATCTTCTCCATAGCGGGACTCGGTTGGTATAAGTATAATTCAGGCTCTCTGATAGTAGCAATCTAAAAACCAGTCATGAGAGGGACATCTTCCTTGATGCAAGCTAAAGCAACCTCATCATCAGCTGCAATGGTAACCACACCCTCATTATGTGGAAATTTGATCTTTTGGTGTAAAGTGGATGGTACACTAGTATGTCAAGAACTGTAAACTCTACTACTGATTTGATTAGTCTGATAGTGACAGTAGCAGTGAAGGTACCAGTAACCTCCCTTTTAGACTCATCATATGCCCTGATGATAGTCTTGCATGGCTTTAGGTCTGAAAGTTGAACCCTGAGTTTGGGCAACACCTTAAGAGGACAGACGTTGATGCTAAAACCATCATCCACCATGACATAGAGAGTGGAGAAGTTCATGATGTGCACCCTAATGAAAAGTGCCTTGTTGTGACGAATACCCTTGACCGGTAAATCTACATCAGAGAAAGTAATCATGTTGGATGGTAATTCTTGATTTACCAACTGACTCTTCATGCTGAAGGTAGAGGCAGATGGTGAAATTCTCATGCTAGAGAGTGCTTTGACAACGGCCTGTTGATGCTATTGGGAGGATAGCACAAAGTCCCAAATGTTGATATTAGCCTGTGTCTTCTTTAATTGTTTGACAATAACATTATCAGGCTGAGCAGCCAGATTAGCTGGTTGTGGAGCTAGAACATTGCTTGGACCAGCTTCACCCCCTACGAGTCTAGCCTCGGTCAGCTTCTTCATAGTTTCTAGCTTCTTCCCAAGGTCAGGAGGAGTGAACACCTTACCACTACGAGTCATGTTGTAGAATCGAGAGGACATCTTGTTAGCACCTAACCCTTTCTGCTGCTTATATAGTTTAGACCCTGATTTAGCTACCTTGGAAGTCTCAACAGACTTACCTTTCTTGGAAGTCTGATCCTGTGATGATTCAGGCTTGGAAGAATCCTGAGTAACTACAGACTCATCCTCTAAACTTTCTTACCATATATCAATGGCACCAATATCAAACTCACTATTGGGTAGAAAGGTAATAGTAAGTAGCCAAGAAATCTCCTCACTACCTAGGGGAGAAAAGGAGTTAAGAACCTGGGATTCTAGCAACCCTGATTAGAGCATGTATGTACAGTTGGCTTTATGGTAGTTAGGCAATGGGTTTATCTTGGTTGATGGTTTGGATTTCTTGAGGTCTTTGAGTTCACCAGAGTTAATGAGGTTCTAAATGACCAGCTTGAGAGAGCGACAGTCATCAGTGTTGTGGCCATGATGCTGGTGATAATGGTAGTAGGTTTTGGTATCCACCGAGGCTGGTGGTGGTGTTTTGAAGTTTGGCTCAAGGGGTTTGATGAGCTTGGCTTTGAGAAGCCTCTTGAAAACCTTGGAAAGTGGCATTCCAAGATTCGAGAATCTTCGAGATGGAGTAATGTTTCGGAGTATGGGGTTTGGTGTTTTCAGGGCATTGATGTAGTGAGGTTTTTGCTGTGTTTGGGTGTAAGTGGCGGTTTTGGGTTTCATGAAGGAAGGCTCCTTTTTCTTACCCTCGGTCTGTTCTATCCATTGGCCAACAGAGTAAATGTCCTCGAAGGTGTGGAATGTCTAATACTTTAGCTTATCCTGGTAGAGTGGCAATGAACCCATGATAAGCTTGTTGATCATATCGGACTCAGATGGTTTCTGTCTGACCAATGCAGCTTTGTCCATCCATTTGCTAAAGTAATCCATGAAGGACTCATTGGTTTTCTACTTAACCAATTCCAAATCCATTAGGGTTACATCAAATCAGGATTTGAACCTGTATTATTTGTAGAATGTAGTACAAAGAGGCTTCTACTCAGTCGTGGTTGTCTTGTTCAGACTATGATACCAGGCTAGCGCTGGTCCTTCCAATGAGATGAAGAAAAGTTGGACTATCTAATCATCTGACAGGTTTGTAGTGCTTATCATCATGGTGTAGGTCTTCAGATGATTCTTCAGGTTCCCAACTCTGCTGTACTTGGGAATGTCTGGGAGCTTGAACTTGGCAGGGAGCCCCTTGATGGCTCGGATTAAGAACTCATCAAAGTCTAGATCCAACCCATGCCTTTGGTCTTCATGATAGATTGCAGCTGGTCTATCTTCTATTCCAAGACAGTGGTCTCAGATTTTTTAACATCATGCATATAGAGTGAGACATCATCATCAATCTCAACATCATACAGGTTGATGCCTTTCCCCTTTTCCTTGATAGGAGCTGGTGGGGTGATGAATTCACCAGGACTGAGAGCCTCCCGATCTACTATTGCAGGAGGGTTTTGAAGTCATCATTCATTAGCTTGGCCACTAATTGATCGATGATCTTTTGAATCATAGCAAGTGTGGCCTCATCTAGTGTCAAGGCAAGAGGGTCAGATGATGATGCAACATTTCTGGCATGTTGAGAGTCTGACATGGTCTATACATGATAAAGAAAGTTAGCGTGGATGCATGAGTATGCATATGGTATTGTATGTGGTACACATGATGCAGCACGTAGGATGTATGCGTGACCTATGCTAGGAAACATGTGATGTTATGGCTACATAACAAAGTAGATTAGTATGTGTATGTGTGGGATGTATGTGATGCATCATGTAGAATGTATGCATGACCTATGCTAGGAAACATCCAGTGTTATGGCTACAAAAGGAAATCTGTTAGAAGATTACATGAGTATGCATGCATGCGTGTTGGATAGAAAACATGAAACAGTTAGTGAATACATAGCACACAGCAGTGCTCCCTGCCACCCTTATACCTCCACGAGAATTAATCGTTCAATATCTCCTATCCTAGATGGGATACTAGCCCAGAGTTACACTGGGAACTTGAGGCGCAATTCTCTCAATAAGGCAAGTAAGAGGTTTGATTGTTACCTGATCATATGAGGGATTATGACTAAAACCCGATAGCATTTTGACCTAGTCATATTGCTATGATAAGTGAAAACCGATGGAATTAGCACAATGTTATGCAACCATATAGAATCATGAAAGGATTCTGACTCTTAGTAGAGTAATATGAGTATGATCATATTGTTATGATAAGAGAATGCCCATAGAAGAGGCATGAGGTATGTAACCATAAGGAATCATGAAAGGATTCTAACTCTTAGTAGAGCAATACAGGCATGATCATATTGTTATGATAAGAGTACACCCGTGGAATAAGCATGAGGTACGCAACCATATGGAATCATGAAAGGATTCTGACTCTTAGCAGAGTGATATAGGCATGATCATATTATTATGATAAGAGTACGCCCATGGAATAGACGTAAGGTTACATAACCATACAGAATCATGAAAGGATTTTGACTCTTAGCAGAGTAATATGGGCATGATCATATTGTTATGATATGAGTATGCCCATGGAATAGGCATGAGGTTATGCAACCATACAAAATCATGAAAGGATCCTGACTCTTAGCAGAGCAATACGAGGGAGTGAAACAGGCTAGGCTTACTACATAGGCTTTTAGTTCGATTGAGAACAGGCTAAGGTCCCCTGCCACGTTGTCCACAACCTATCTAACCAAATGGAATCATCGATATAGGACTATACCTCACGTCTATCAATCAAGAATCATCGATGGTTATCAGTACAGTGCAGCTAGTGGTGAAGGCAGATTCACTTTTCCAAGGAGTCGAATGGAGTCCAAGGTACTCACTCACCTATAATCACCGGCTTGACACAGGACCAGGGTGGTGTGTACAGACACGGACTGGTGTGTACAGACACGGACTGGTGTTGTGATATATACAATTAATCCAACTATGATGGGAAAATTGATATGGAAACTCTTAAATGCCACCACTCTTTTGCCATGATGTCCCCAATGGAGTCGCCACTATGAGTGTCGGTTTCTGCCGTCGCCCAGAGTAAGGCTTACAAATCTTACGGACCGGGGATCGCACTTAGAGCAAAAGCGCAGTCTTTCAGAAGGGCTACCTCAAGGAATGATACAGACTTGAAAGAGTCACAAGGGAGTTGCCACTAGATGGTTCTGGATTGGTCCAACTAACCCATAACATGAGTACTAGTTAAACCCTTCAGAGATTGGGTTTGGGTGGTAGAGATCTATTTCTATGAGTTTCCAAAATTGATTTTACTATTATAGTTATAGTTAATTGTCCTAAGTAGGCAAGCATACGAGCATATATGTAAGCACATAGTGCGACATGCGATTTGGCATTGCACGGTGGCACGTAGAATGGCATATAATGCTATATGGCATTTGGATGTCATGGCATATACATGACATATGACATGATGACATAAAATGACATGGCATATGCATGACATGACATAATAATGACATAGTATAATGGCATGGCATATGTATGACATGGCATATGCATGGTATGGTGATTGTGTGTATGAATTGGCATGTGACGTGGCATGCAACATGGCATGTGATATGGTATATGATATGGCATGTAGTATGGCATATGACATGACATGGCATATATGGCATGGCATAATGGCATATGACATGATGAATTAACATGGTAGCATGTGATATGGCATGACATGGCATAATGGTAGATAGCATGGCAAGTTGCGCGTATTGCGTTGTGTATTGGTGTATTTGGATTGTATTGGCATATAAGATAATGTATGTTATAGCATGGCATAGGAGTGTGTGATGTGGCATGTGACATGGCATGTGACATGATATGGCATATATATTTGAGCAAATATAAAACCATCCATGAAATAAAAGAATACCAAAAGGCCGATGAAAGGGAAATAGGAGATACACATGAGATATTGGGGATAAATTATTACAAAACTAGGAATAATTCTATTCTATTACAAAAATATCCTCGCATACATCATTTTGGGATGTTAAGTAACATCCCCTCCTCCTTGGGTGATTTTTCTCCTTGGGTAGTACGAGCGGAAAATGCACGAGTGATTAACGATGCAAATAAACAAATAAATTCATTAGTAGCAAATGAATTTAGGATTTATTTGACTAGTCCTATGCCATATGAAAGCATGAACTAAGAGTCAAAATCCTATTAATTGTATGGCAACAATCATATAAATTAACACGAGTCGGATTATGAAAATTAAATAAATAAAAATAATTTTAAGCAAAATTATTTTTGGTTGATCATGGAAAATAAAATGGGAATTGCTAACATCACATGAAATAATTGGAGATAGCAGCTCAACCAATTTAAATCCAATCCTAACAAAAATCACATTTGTACAAGTTAAATAGACATTTAATCATAGAAAATCAATTTTGAGGTCAAAATTAATTAAATGTAATTAATTTTTGATGGATCCAATACACTTGAGTTACTGATAAACATCAAATGTTACTAGAATTATCAAAATGGGTTTGAAAATGAGTGAAAAATGTGATTTTTCTGGAAAAACGTAAGGGATGTGCAGAGCATGTAATGCTATGTGCTGCACACATAGCATGATGTGTGAAACACATAGGGAGTGAATCTACAAGAAAATCAAATTTATTATCATAAACACGATCTACAGACAAATCCCAGCAAGTTTAATGAAGACAATACCTCATTTTGAGCATGAATCGGCTTTCGAATCACAAATCCAACAAGTAAATAGGCATTTAACTTGGATAATTAATTTTAAGGCTAAAATCAATTAGATATGGATAATATTTGATAGATCCATAACATTAAAACTATAGAAAAGCCATTAATGTTGCTGGAAACATCAGATCTGGGGTAGAACCGAGTGAAAATGGAAGCGAAAACTGATTTTCTGGAAAAACAAAGTATAGGCCTATGTGCACCATATATAGGCTAGATTTGGTGCACATAGGTGTATATGTGGTGCATATGGTAGAGAAAATAGGAGAAAATAAGGTTTTTCAGCAAAAGCCCAAGATCTAACTCAGATCTAGGCAGAAAATGAGTTTTTGCTATATGGATTTGCATCCAACTTGAGTAAAATAATTTTAAGGCTAAAATTAAGTAGATCTGAAGAATATATGATAGATCTAGAACACCAGAGACATGAAAAAGCCTCTTATGAATCTAGACTCATCAGATCGGGTGAAAAATCAGAGTAAAACGGGAGAAAATATGCATTTTCTGGGAAATCTAGGGCCTATATGCGTAGCATATAGGCCTATGTACGCCACACATGGGTTAGATATGGCAAACATAGGTGTATATACGCAGCATATAGCGTGGAAAATAGAGGTTTTTGAGAAAAACATGAAATCTAGCTTAGATCTAGGTAGATCCAAAGTAAAAATAGGTGTTTTTGATTATCAATAGGCATTAATAATCATTAAAGAAGAAGATTGAAGCTAAAAATCTACAAATCAACCCAAGAAATCATAGATCCAAGCAAAAATAAGAAGGAAATGGAAGAAAAATGAGCATTTAACTTACCACAGTAGGTTTTCCTTGTAGATCTTGGATCCAAAAGTGATTAGAGACCTAACAAGTGTTGTTTGGTCTCTAAAAACCTAGGTTAATTGTTCAATTAATTGCTTAATTAATTTGAAGAGTGATTTTCGCAAAGTTTGGCTGTTTTTGGCTAATTTCCGGACCAATTTTCATGAACCCTAGCTTTATATTTATAGAGGGAGGTGTGGAGGTTCGGAAAATGTAATTTTCCATGTGGGAATTGGAAATTTTTAGGCTATGTGCACCACACATAGTGCTATATGCACCACACATAGCTTATGTGCGTAGCATATAGTGCTACATGCTACATATATAGCATTTTAACCTGTCATCTGGGGCCCACTATGGCTACATCGGGATGTGTGCCTCATGTCCAATAAGCATCATTTCATGCCCTAAGACATTGTATGATGTGGTGCATGTTAGATTTGTACCCGAGAAGGCTCCCGACCAAATGTCTTATTTTGCTATATGCGTAGTGCATAGTATTATATATTACATATATAGCATTTTACCCCTATGCATGCCGGCTTGCATGAGCAAAATGTAACATGCGCTGCATGTCAAATAAGCATCATTTGACATATTAAGACATTGTGCTATATGGAGCACGTTAGATTTGGCTCGAAAAATGAGCCCCACCAAACATCTTTTTCTGCTACATGCTGCACGCATAGTGCTATATGCTACACATGTAGCATTTTGTCCCTATGCACTCCACCTTGCACGAGTAAAATGTAACACGCTTTGCATGTCAAATAAGCATCATTTGACATACTAAGACATTGTGATATAAGAAGCACCTCGGATTTGGCCCAAAAAGTGGGCCCCACAAAACATCTTTTTTTGTTACATAGTATGCATATAGTACTATACACCCCATGTATTTTGTTTATGTATTTCACCTCGTTCGGGAAAAATATAAACTGTTCTGCATGCCTAGAACACTCAGAGAAGGTTCAAAAATATGTTCGTAAATCGGGGTCGACCTCGAGGATCGGCACTGAGCCAAATTAACAAAAACCCAAGATTGCACATGGGTGAAAAGTTAGGATCAACATATATATTACTATGTTTGGAAGATTTTCTCTTTCCACCTTATAGGATTATTTCTCACTTCTTTTCTTAATAAAAGAAAAATACATTCAAGTTACTTCATCTCTCTCAGATTTTCTCTTTTTCTCTTATGTAACCATAATCCCCAAATCAAAATATATTCCTTTTGTATTACAATGGCAAAGAAGAAGATTATCAAACTTACTCCTTCACCAAGTAGAGAAAAATAAAGCAAAATTTAAGGAATCAAAGTTTGCTTTCTCTTCGTAGAAAATTATACTTAGCAAGATTATTGATTGGAAGGATTTCTCAAACAAATTTTGGCACATTGAGAAGTTAATTAAGGCACAACAATAGGAATCATGCTTATGCATTAATGAACCAGTTTATGAAAATCTTGTAAGATAATTTTATAGTTCATTAATTATGATTATTGAGAATGAATTCTACAGGTTTTAGATTTAAAAGAGAAATCTAACACTCATAACATAAGATATCAGTCAAGCTTTTGGTATTCCTAATAAGGGAATCAAAATTAGTAAAAAAAACTCTTAAAGAGATAGACGATTATAATGAGTTGGAAGTTATGAGATTTGAAGATAAGTTTTATATTTTGTTTAAAATTATGTATCATATTATCTTACCTAGATTGGGTAATTTTGCTGATATGAGCGATTTAGAGATTTATGTAATGTGACATATTGTTAATTAGAAACCATTGAATCTCTACCACTTAATTTTATATTAGATGAGTAATGTGATAAAAATAAAAGGATTGTCATATGGTATGTTTCTGACTATATTATTAAGGCAATTTAAAGTAAAGCTGGATGGTGAGACCTTTAGCAATCTCTCAAAAGGGGATATGCTAAATGCATAATTTGTAAGGAAAATAAGGAAGCAAGAGGAGGAAAAATAATATGCTAGTCTTGATACAGAGAAGCTTGCTTAAAAGGCTCAATAGATTTTGGAAAGTCAAATGCAGTTAGCCATCAAATATGATCATTTGATTAAGATTTTGCTTTCCTTAAAGAAGGCACCTAAGCCCCTACTGAATGCTTTAAAAAATTTTTTACCACTTGACTATTTCACTATTCTTATTTTTGAGTTGCTAATGAGTACTATTATATCAAAACTCAAACAGGCTGTTGCTGCTAATGTCACCATTACCCTAGTAATCAATAATGCTATCAAGGAACTTAGAGGATTGGGAGTCTTACTAGATAATGTGTACAATGAACAAGAACAGAAGGAGACTCAGATAAAATTAGTAGAAGAAGAGGAACGTATCATTCCAGAGCCATAGGAAGAAGAAGAGAACCTTGAAGCTAAAAAGGATGATTTGTTAATAGAGACATTATCAAAGCTGAAAGGAAAATAGCTTGTTAAGGATTAAACAGAAGAAGAAGAAGCTGAAGCAATGGAAACAAACTCAGATGATGATGAGGATGACACACAGCTTGTCCTTAAACCTTCAATAGCTAACATGTTCAACAAAGGATGACAAGGTCTTTCTCTATCATGAAGACCAAGCCTATAGCACTTAGAGCTCCTGGAAGTTCATCTAACCCTTATTCTTTATAGTAGCTTACTATTTTAGTGCTTCTATTCCCTATTTCTTTAGAACTACTATCATTTACATTTCAGTACTGTGAATTTATTCTTCCTTTCCTCTTTTGTCACATCCTACATTTAGTGGTTTATTGTGCATTCATAAATTAATGTTATGTTGTGTTTTATATGTTATTGATATGGAAATGATATAAAATGATAATTATGTTGATAAGAATAAGATAAAAATTGAGTTTAAAGCTCAAAAGAGGAAATTCCGCATTTTGCCGCAACCCCTAAAATAGACTTTACATGGCACTAAAACGTGGATTCTATGTTATATACATTTAATTTGATTAAATGGTTTGACCATTGTGCTTGTATTAACTTAAATTAGATATATGTAAATTTGGAAATTTTTGGATTAAAAATTTATTTATTACGTCATAATTAGGTATTATTTATTTAAGTGAATATCTTGAGGTGATATTAAGGAATTAGGATCTGTAAAGTAAGAATGAATAATGAATTAGTAAATTTTATAATTAATATTAATACTAGGAAGTTTAATTAGAATTTTTCATTTTTTTTTATGATATCATTAATAGTAGGTAATGATGTCATAACTAAGAATGTTTTTTGGCTGGGAAAAATTAAGAGATGGTATGATAATTATTTTAAGGGTTATTTAAATTTAAATGGGAGTATTAGATAAAAAATGAAGCAATTATTGGAGGTATTTCGAAGGAAATACATATAAATACATGTATTTAAGGGGCTAGGATTATGTGCAAGTGTGTGCACATGTACCCTCCCATATAAAGACATAAAACCCTAATCGATTTCTGCCCCACACCACCCATCTGCTTGCCTTCTTTCCTATCTTCTTCATGTGGCCGAAATCCTCTCCTCCATCTACTCTTATCTTCTCCATTAATGTCATTTGTTTTCTGCTTAAGATTTTAAAACACCATACATGCACCATACATCTCATATGCCTTCTTTTCTCTCAAAACTCTACTGTCCAAAGTTTATTTTTCTATTAAAATCTGCAGATTTTGTTAAAGAATTTTCATTTCTTCAAGATTTAAGCCAAGGCCAAAGTTAGATCATCAAAGGGGCTGCACGTTTGCTTCGTCTTCTTCTTTTAGTTTTTGTTTTCACGGTTGAGCAAGCTTCCAATGCATGCAGCAAGGTTTGGCTTACAAATTCCTTTTTTTTCTTTGTTTTAGTTGTTGACCGAAACCCACTCTTATAATCTTTACGATTTTAAGCAAAAACTTCTTAAAACATATTCTTTCTAGCAAAACCGTAACCTTCTTTTCGTGAACCATTATATATTCATTCTATTCTAACTCTTTTTGTTCTTATGCTTGTCTATGAAGGTCTTAATTTAATAGAAAAAGAAGCAGGTTTAAGAGGATCTTTTGAGATTTAAGTTTAAATCAAGTAGGAAACTTGTTGTGGAGCAATTTTGGAGTGTTCTGTTAAGGTGAGGAATATGTATGTTTAGGATTAGTTTCAATTGGGTTCTGAATTTTGCTGAGTTTCTGTTTTGGCCGAATATTCATAAACATATCAGGATGGTTTTATTAGTTTTAGATGGTATTTTGATGCTTAGCATTATTAGAGCTGTATATGCAATTGAAATAAAGTGCTAAATTGATGTGGGTGCATGTGTTTTGCGAGTTTTATTTGTTGGCTAAATCTCTAAAAGGAAAAGATGGTACGTTTGAAATGTTTTGATTTAAGAGGTTACTATAACTATGGGGTAAATGGATTAGGATATCATTTAAACGAGCTAAATCATTGATATTTGAAAGTAAAATCTTTATTTTCAGTTTGTGTAAGGTAAAGGCCTATAGAAAGAATGATTTTAATAAGCTGACTTTAATTTGCTTAGTTTAAGTTATATAATAAAAAGAAATTGGCAGAAGTAAAACTAATGAGCTGTTATTAGATATTGATATTTAGACATTTAAATGGTATAAAGGAGTCATATGGTTATAAAGTTTTCTGGATTAATTTGCAAATTCAAATAAGTTAATAAATAAATTTTGAAAAGTATATGCTGTTGATGTTTTTGCTTTAACAGGAAAACAATAATATGGATATTGGTTTGATTTGGTTAAAATAATATGAATTAAGATATAAAGTTATTTAAAAGTTAGAATCCTAAGGAAAAGAATATGTTTTATATGCCAAAAAGGTTTTATTTTAGGTAAAAGTTTACATGTTTTAAGTAATATTTGATAAAAAAATATAATATAATATATATATATATATATATATATATATATATATATATATATATATATATAATGAATTTTTATAAAAGATAAGGTTTATAGTATAAAATTTTGTAATAATAAAATTTTGGTTATGAAGCTTTTATGAAAATTTAAATAAGTATAAGAAGTGAAGTTTTGGCAGTTTGATTGAAGTCATACAAAGATAATATATTCTATTCTAAACAAAAAAATATAAATATTGATTTTATTAGGACTATACGGAAATAGGATTCAAAGGCTCTACATAAGTGTTAGATATATGGAAATTTAGAATTGAAAGATTTGTGAATCTGGTAATTACGCGTAAGGAGTTTATGGTAAATTATGAATATTCTATGATGGTATTTAAGTAATTATTAGATCAAAGGAATATCTATGAAAATAAATTTTAGTGAAGTAAAGATAAAAAGATAAAAAAAAATTAAATGATGGTTATGAGATTTAAATAAATATATAAGATTAGTTATGATTTAAAAAGGTTTAGATTAAACATAAAAGATAATAGTAAAATTTAACCATACGTTTGTATATGAATTTTGATGGATCTTCAGACAGTAAATAAGGATTAAAGATTTTATTTAAGTTTAAGACATTAAGTGATATATAATTGGGAATTATTTAAGTAAAGAATATTGGCTGACTATATTTAAATAGGATTTTTTTTAGGATGTTAAGGTACATAGCATATATTAAGATTAAAGAAAAATAATATATATATAATGATATGAAAGGAGTTTAGGATATGATTATATTTTGGTGAAGAAAAATTACTATTTTCATTACTAATATATATGGCAGATGTAAAACAAAATATTTTAATTAGACAGTTTAGGATAATAAAATGATATTACGTTTGATAATTATTTAATATTAATTATGATGATATAATTATTTATGCAACTAAGTAATGGAATTAAAAATAATCTAAGGTAATAAACACATAAATTGTTATTTTTAAGTTTTAAAAATAATTATAAAATCAACTTTAGATAATTATGTAATTCTTTAATAACGACATGATTGGATGTACATTATAGTATTAAATGGTTTATTTATCTACTAAAGAAACGGGTTTAAGTTATGGTTTATTTTTTTTAAAGACAGGTATTTTATGAAATAAAAAAATAAATAAAGTAGAAGTTGAGACTTTAATTAAAGGTAAAATATTATTTAAAGTGAAAATATTTTTAAGGTATTAAAAATAAAAAACAAATAATAAATATAAATAAGTCATAGTAAATAGAATAAAATGATTAAATAAGTTATTATTAAGATGAATTATGAATGCTATTGATTTACACTATAATTAGAAATATAGGAAGAATCAAATATGAATTTAATTACTAATAAAAGATTAATATTGATTGTGAAATAGGTAAATCAGTGGAAAATATTCACAAATCACCGAAGGATATTAACAAAGGGAAGGACATACTAGGTTTGTGCTAAAATGTTTAAAGTCCTCGATCATTAAATGATCTAAGAGGCAAAGGTTTGGTAATGCAATAGCACTACAATAATTTAATTTAATTATGTATTTTATATATATCATGAACATAAAGCATTAAACATAAACATGACATAGTATGATATGGTGACATAAGGGGGAAATGAATATGATGTGATATGGGAAAAAGGCTAAATGATTATGCTGGGCACAATGATATAAATTCCTACGGGAATAAAATAATATATTATCATGATATAAAAGAAATGGAATTTAAATGAAATGAGCTCATATGTTCAGAATCAAAGTTATGGTATAAAGAAAGACCCAGTAAATGCGCATTAAATAATATGATGAATGAGGAATAAGAAGGAGAATGCATAGATAAATGCATTCTCATAAATACACACTATTCATATTGCATGACATACGACATATTATGATGTGAATTCATGATATAATGAAATAAATCAACTGCTCTTGAATATTATTTCTGATTGATAATTTATCATAGTCGTGTTAAATAATGCATACCTTTATGACATGTTATGAAAATGAAATATGCTGGTTGTTTGACATGTTTGACTTAATGAGTTCTTGGCATCAACATTTTATGAAATAAAAATGCTTTAAGTTTTACATGCCATAACTAGCACCACTGAGTTTATTCTCAACGTTTGTCAATTGATAAACGCAGGATCAAGCAAAGTTGCAGAAATGGAACCTCAGTAAAGCAGCTGGTCATATCAACATTTTGTTGGTAAATGGTTTAAGTATTCCTTCAGACTTCTAACGTTATAAATTATCGTGCAACTATTTAAATAAAGTACTCTGGCAATCAAATAAGTAAGTTTGGCAAAATTAAAGAAATGTAAAATATGAATGTGTGTGTGTGTTGTAACTTTGATGATATAATTATGATGTATAATTTGAAATAATAAATGGTTTGAATAAATATGAGATGCATGTTAGTACTTTGTCTATATAAATAAATAAATAAAAATTTTACGGAATGTATGAGATCTTTTGTAGGATAATTATTGATTTCCTCGATTAGGAAGTTAATAGTCATTCTACGAGAACATGTTATGCAGCTGAAAGACGTGACATCTTTCATGATGATAAAAAAGGAAAAAAGAATATGGTTTTATTATACTAGTGAGAATAACGATGGAGTTTATAGCTTTATAGAAGCATGAGGGAGAACTATATGTGTTATGTTGCATGCATGCCTATTTTGGATGCTTATTTTGGCATGTTATGGATTTTATATTTTCTCATGATATATTGCCCCACATGTTAGATATATATTTTATTTGGATTTGATAATATTTCAGGGGGGAGCATCTACATGTGCATCATGATAGGGGGAGCATTTCTCTCTACACTTGGATCTTCAAATGACATTTCAAAAAAGATTTTAAAAAATAAAGGGAAGTTGTTTCTAAAATCTTACTTTTATGTTTTGATATTTTTCTTTTAACATTTTTAAACTTTATTTTATTTCAAGTTTTGTCATTATCAAAAAGGGGAGAATGTTGACTTTTCAATTTTGATGAATGTTAAAATTGATATTAATTTAGTTCAATTAAGTTTAAGTTTATGCTTAATTAATTCAAGAGATTTTTACTTATTTGATTTTTTGGATTAAATATTTCCTATCAATATATAGGTTAAGTAAATCACATCAACTATTAATTCATGTGATTTATTGCTAATTGTTTACTTGGTAATTATTTTTATTGTTTGGCAATCACGTTAATTTCCTTATATTATATGATTATTAGATATTAATAGATAATTCTTATATAGTATTTATCTTAATTAATTTATTTTAACTAGGTAAGTATCTAATGAATTTATTATTTCAAATATTTGAAAAGATAAGATAATTATCCATTACCAATACTAGAATATTTTCTAATTTTGTTTCTAAAAGAATTTTTGTAGATTTATTATTTCAAAAATTAAATTGGAAGCATATTGGACTAAACATGGAAATCAATATTCAACAGCTACATTTCTTGGAGGATTTTCAATGGTTATGGAGAAGATTAGAGGATTATTTATTTTTGAGAGTTCTATTTAAGGTATTTTCTTATAATTTTTGTTAAAGAAATTTTTAGAATATTACCTTATAAATCAAGATAAAATATTTCCTCTTATGATAATATAATTTTCATATATACTTCCATTTTCTAAAAAATGTTAAGTTTTCAGAAATCATATTTGGTAATAAATCTATCTATCATGTGAAATAAGCTCACTGATTTAACATAACAAAAAGCTATTTTTAGATCAATTTTGATTAACTTACATATTTATACTCTATGATAACTATCATATGATTTTTGAAGTTAGAAAACATGAGAAACAATAAGAGAAAATGAAAAGGATTTAATTCATATACATCTCAAAAAGTATTTTCAAAAAGAGCTTCATTTGAATATCTATTCTCAATCTTTTCAATAGGTTTTGTAAAGGTTGTGAAGAAGATTTTATACTGAACCTTTTCGATTATTGTAAAAGGTTATTAAGTTAGCCTTTATGAGAATACTTGAAGAGGTTACAAGTGAATCTATTGAAAATTTGAGATTTCGAATTTAGCTTGCTAAAAACTCATTAAAGAGTGCTAAGTTAGCTTGCTCAAAACTTGAAGATGTTGCTAGTTAGTCTTAAAAATTATTATAGCAAAGGTTTCAAGTTAGCCTTTGAAAACTTGCTTATTTGTTTTAGTGGAGCCTCAAATATTGGTTTTGAGAGAGTGAACATAGTCATTAGGTCAAACCATTATATATTGTGTGTCCATTATTTTTCTCTCCTTTTCTTATCTATTAGCCTACTAATTTTAATTGCTTATTTCTAAAAGATTTTTATAATGGTTTTTCACTCGGATCAATCTATTGTTTTCCAAAGGGGAGTTTTTGAAAATCAATAAAGTTATTTCTGCAACTTTGATTTATTTTTGAGTTGATTTGTTTTGATAAAATAGTTTTTTAAAGTTTATTTTAGTTTGTTAATTTCAAAAATAGTATGCTAGTTTTAAAAATAGTTTGTTAAGATTATTTTAAGTTTTTAAAGTTTGTCAATTCACTCCCTCTTGACCATTAGTTTGGGTCTAACATATATAATAAATAAATATATTTCTTAATATATATTAGATGATATATATGGTAAATAAATATATCTAATGTAAAAAGCTAGTGTATATACTAGACATATTTATTGACTATATCTACCGTACGTTATCTATTATATATATTATATGGTATATAACAATAAATACATTTATTTAGCATATACATCATATAGTGTAATAGTAAATACATGTATCGACCATAATTTTTTGAAATAATAAAATTTAAAAATTTGAATGATAAATTTTATAAAAAATATTTATTTAAAAATTCATATATATATTAATGTTTTATTTTGAAATTCATTGTATGTGTTTTATTTCTTTATGTTTTATATTTTTCAATTTTGACTGAATGACAAGGTTTTCCTATTGATAATGATGATGACAATTGTTGATTGATGGTGGTTAGTAATTGATGATCCAATAATAATGATGATAAATATGATAATTAAGTTTTTTTATTATGAAAAATGAAGAATTAGCATTTTAAATTATATTTGATATAAAATGATATAATTTTAAGTATTTTAGAAAACTGACATTTCTTTAAAATTTAAAATAAAAAGATTTCTGTGATGTGAGAATGAGTACGGATTACTTGACTCTTCTTCTTCCCTACAACCCCCCAAAACAAAACCATGACAGCCCCTCTCGTAAAATTATTGTAGCTTCTTTTTCTTTTGTAGATTTACAGTAGTCACCCTCCTTCCAGCTCATTGTAAGCTAGAGCTTCAATCCCTTTATTTCGATATTAGCTTCACTAATAATTATGATGAATGCTAAATTAAATTATTATAATTAATATTTAATATATGTAATAAAATTTTAATTAATAAAAATCAAATATAATATATTTAATAATTTATTATAATTATGAATATTATTATATAAATAATTTATTAATTTATTTATAAATAAATTATGATAAATAAATCAATAAATAGTTATTATGAATCATTTAATGTACTATTAATATTAATATACATTAATTTTTTTGAATAACAATCCACTTTATGTATGGAGTAGGAAAGCCTACTTGAATTCTCTAAAAACACATATCATTATGCTACAATATTATAATATTATTGGTTTAATATATATTAAATTGATGAATAATTTAAATTTGTCTTTTCATGAAATGAAATGTAATGTAATGTAATTAAGAAATAGACTTGTTTTACTAAATGCCAAAATAAGGCATTGAATTTTTTGCATTAATAAAAAATATATTTTGTACCTATAAATGCTTGAGTTCTAAATTATCTAACAAATTAAAATGAAAAGTTACCTAACTTTATATCTGAACACTTCAAATACCAAAATCATGTCAAACAACACATGATTTAAAAAAAAAGTTTAAAATATTTTGAAAAAAATGATACACTATAAATACAATGTCATTCTCTTTCCTTAATTATATTGAGAAGATGATTAGAAGTTCTTAATTATAATAAAAATAAGACTTAATTATCTATTTGTTATTTATAATGAAATTTTTAAGATTATATCAACAAATTTTAACTTTTTAATTTTTATCATTTTTTACCAAAATAATTTCTATAATTTTTAAAAAATCTCTTTAAAATATATAAAATTAAAAGCTAAAAAATAATTAAACTTTAATTTTTTC
>CANYBF010695566.1:0-10739 GCA_948192965.1 Dalechampia spathulata
GGAAGGCTCGGGTTTTTCCTGACTTGTTTAGTTACTCAATTGAGTTAGCTAGATGAGTCGGGTGGCGACTCCACGTTATTTCATTGTGCACATTTATCACACCACTTAGCATGCCGCATTTTCCGACGACGGGGAATCACAATTATCTCCAAAATATAAATATTAATAAAACCAAACAAAAATCTGTTTAAAATTTTATTAAACAAAAACTTAATCAATTAATATCAATTTTTAACAATCATCAAAATTAAAAAGTTAACACGTCTAATATCTTGATATTATGATAAATTTAATTCATTTAATTCTTAAAATGGACCGAATATGATTTTATTTTCTTAGGCTTAATTAGTCATTGAATTAAACATAAATATATGTTGGAAATTAATTAATTGTTTTCTTTGTCACACTTGATTAACATCAAGTTTCAAATCTACTTGTTGGACCTTGGGGTCCTTGATCTTAGTTTTGATGTTAACAAACCATGTTTATATTATTAATACAGTGTGTTGGTCCCACGATTATTGATTTTAATGTTTATAAGCAATTCATTTGGGTTTTGACATGTTTTAGTAATTTTCAAGGTGTGTACGATTGTACTGCTAGTTGGTACGGGATACCACAAGGCTTTTTGAAAATTTACTTTGGTTTACATTTTGGCAGTAGGTTTGGTATGGTCGTACCATTTTTCGTAAGGCCGTACAGATGCTACTGCCCAATTTTTTCAAATTGGTTTAGGTTGTGGTATGGTCATACCACCTGAGCGCATGGTCATACGCTTGTTGAAAATAGCTTTTTCAACATTATTTTAAAATGTCTTAAAATTTTTTTTTTTACATTTATTACATCCCCAATGGTCATTTGAGCTAGAAAAAACTTATATTATTGTTGATTAACCTTATTGAAGGTAAGAAATCAATCCTTGATCATTAATTTCTTTATTAAGCTCATTTTTACGTGATTTATGTATTTCTTGATTTCTTGAGTTGTAAATCCTTAAAAAGGATTTTTGGGTTTTCAATCCTTATTTTTCTCTTAAGTTATATTTTGAGAGATAGGAAGGGATTGTGATTGAGTAAGATTTTATGTGAGCCTTGGGAAAACATATTGTAAAGGTTTAGTGTGAGCCTTTAAGAAAACACTTAAGTATTACTAGAATTATGATTCTAAGGTTGTAATCTTTGTTGAAAGATTAGTGGAAACCTAAGTTGATTCTTAGGAAAGTAGATATAGGTCTTTGTTGGCCAAACCACCATAAATTTCTTATATTCTATTTTTCCTCTCTCTAATTCTTGTTTAATTGTATTATTGCCTCTTGGGATTTCAATTAATATTAGATTTAGGCTCTATCTTTCAAGAATTAACATTTTTAAAGTTAAGATCAAATTGCAATATATTATCTAGAGAGTTAATTTTACACAAAACCCCCTTTCTTTGATGGTATAGATTACTCTTCTTGAAAATATCAAATGGAGACATTTTTAAAGAGTGATGGAATTGATTTATGGAACTTAATTAAAAATGATAATATTCCTCCTACAACTATAATTGAAGGCATTTCCATATTAAAATCTAAGAGTAATTGGAATAGTGAAGATAAGAAGGCTAATGGTAGGAATAAAAAGGCTATGAATATATTGTATTGTGCCATTAGTAGGGAAGAGTGTCTCATTACATGACCGCCAAACAAATTTATGATGCTTTGGAGATACATCATGAGGGCATAAATCAAGTGAAGACTAAGAAGCTTCAACTTTTAACTCATGAGTATGAGTTGTTCACTATAAGGTAAAATAAGAGTATATTGGAGATGTACAATAGGCTCATGGTAATTATCAATGGTTTAATGAAGTTTGGGAAAATCTATGCTAGGGAGGACATCAATAATAAGATTCTTAGAGTTCTTCCAAAGAAGGATTAGGAAGCAAGGGTGACTATAATTGAGGAAGCAAATGATTTATCAATGCTTTCTACCGATATGCTTTTAGAAAAGCTCCTTGCTTATGAGATCACCTTAAGGTAAGGTGTTAGAAGGGATAATAGAAGAGGGTTAGCTTTCAAAGCCATCAAGGAAGCAAGTGAGAAAGAAGAATCTAAAAGTGAAAAAGATGTTGAAGGTGAAATTGCTCTTCTCATTAAAAGAGTAAGAGATCTTATTTTAAAGAAGGAGAAGCTTAAAGGGAATTCCAAGAGACTATTTGAAGCAAAAAGGGATCGACAATGGAAAAGGCAAGTGATTTGTTATAAATGCAACAAGAAAGGATTTGTGAAGAGTGAATGTCCTAAATTGAAGAGACCATCAAAGTCATCCAAGAAGAAAGCTTTCAAAGCTACTTGGTATGATGATAGCAAATCGAATGATGAAAGCTTAATTGGGGAGCATGTTATTAGCTTTTGCTTCATGGTAATGGAGGATGAAGAAGCTTTTAATGAGGTAAGCTCTTCTAACCAATCTCTTGATCATGAGTTTGATGATAAGGTGAGTGCCTTAGAGGTACTTCTTATCAAATTTGAGCAATTGGCTAAGAAAAATAAATTTTTTAAATCTAAAACCTTAACTTTGACAAATGAGATTGGTTGCTTGAAAATGCAAGTTGATGCTTTAACCTCTTTTAAAAAGGATTTTAAAAACTTATTTAAAAATACTAAAAATATTGCAATGTGAAATGAGTCCTTGACAAAGAAAAATGAGATTTGTGGTTGAAAAATGAGAATTTAAAAAGAGAAAATGAGCTTTTAAAAGAAAACCTTTCAAAATTTGAAATAGGTAGTATTAAAATTGATAGTATTCTTAAATGCTAAAAGCTCAAATTTGATAAGAAAAGGTATTGGATATGACCAAAACACCCCCTCTTCATCAGAAGGCCATAAATTTCTCAAAGTTACTCCTATAAAAGAGGTTGCTAAGAAAGATGAAAGTAAAGGAGTTAAAAACTCCAATGTTAAGAGGTTTAAGACCTCAATTAGAAGTCAATTGCATAAGAATTACAATTGTGGGGGCAAAACATTTCAATGCAAAGCCAAAAAATATGAGTTTACATTCAAATGTCAAAATTGAAAATGACATAAAAAATGAACAAAGGAAAGTTCATTTTCATAGACTAAGAAATTGGAAGTCTAAAACCTTCCATGGTAATTGTCATTATTATGGTAATTTTGGTCACTCAAACTATAATTGTTTTATAAGGTTAAGTCACTTGGGATATATTCCCAATGACTTATGTGAAGCTAGCCCCATGGACCCAAATACATTTAGGTACCAAAAGTTAAATGAAGTTATTTTGTAGGTTTGCTTGAAGTTCATAAGAAGAGATTGGATGGATATTCAAGCAACAAGATAAAATGAAGCCTCTTTTGCATTGGTAATTGAAGAATGAAGGAATGAAACTATGCAACTTCTTAGGGGGAGTTTTAGAGCTTTATATTATTATGTTGTGTTTATTAGATTGTCATGTGTGTTGACATCATATGTGTTGATTGTTTTGATATAGTTGGTGTTGATTATGTCTTGAACTTTGTTTTTGTTTTAAAATGTGATTTTGAATATTGTTATTTTAAAAACACACCTTCATGTGTGTATGAAGATATATCTTTGAATTTTAAATTGGTACATATATTTTACATACTTCAATGATTGAGTTTGGTTTGTTTTCTTTTTAATGTAGCCAAAAGGGGAGAAGTATGATGAAATGACTGTTTAGTATACGTGAAAATTTGCATTTGATGATGTTGTTGACATTTTCATATGAGAAAATGGGTATTTGTTGGTGTTATTGGCTATGTTTGTTCAAAACTAAGCTCATTAATTACTCCCTTACGTTGTGGATAATGCATGGTTGAGGGGGAGTATGAATTGCAAGGTTTCAATTTGTTAGGCGGAGCTAATTTTGATTAAAAAGTCATTTGGGGTTTGTCAATATAAAAAAGGGGGAGATTATTGGACCTTGGTATGAGCGCCGGTTTCTGTCGGAGCTTAGAGCCAGGCTTACGATGCTCACAGACCAGGGACCGTACTTGGAGCGAAAGTGCAATCTTCTTAAGGGGTTACCCCGAGGAATGATACAGACTCAAAAGAGTCAAAAGAGTCACAAAGGAGTCACTACCAGATGGTTCCGGATTGGTCTAACCGACCCATAGGATGAGTGCTAGTTAAACCCTTCAGAGATTGGATTTAGGTGGTGGAGATCTATTTCTATGAGTTTCCAAAATCAATTTTACCATTATAGTTGGAATTAATTGTCCTAAGGAAGCAAGTATACGAGCGTATATGTAAGCACACAGCGTGACATGCGATTTGGCATTTGCAAGGTTGCACGTAGAATGGCATATAATGCTATATGGCATTTGAATGATATGACATATGCATGACATGTGACATGATGACATAATAAGATTACATATCATATGTATGACATGACATAATAATAATATCATAATAACACGACGTATGTATGACATGTGAGATGAATGACATGGCATATGCATGACATGTGAAGTGAATGACATGGCATATGCATGACATATGAAGCGGATGACATACCATATGCATGATATGACATAGTATAATGGCATGGCATATGCATGATATGGCATAATGTTATGTATGCGAATTGGCGTTCGACATGGCATTTAGTGTGGCATACGATATGGCATGTGACATGGCATGGCATATTGATATGGTATATAGGCATATATCATGGCAAATAACATGTATTATTTGGCGGGTTGATGTATTTGGGTCATATTGGCATACGAGATAATTATGTTATGGCATGGCATATGCATGGCATCACATAGAAGTGTGTGATGTGGCATATGACATGTGACATGATATGGCATATATATTATAGCAAATATAATAAACCATCCATGAATGAAAAATATAAAGGCCGGTGAAAAGGATTCGAGGAAATAGGGGATACATACTGGATTTTAGGGGGAATTATTACAAAACAATGAATAATTCTATCTTATTACATAAATCTCCATGCATACAATGTCTTTTGGACGTTAAGTAACGTCCCCTCCTCCTCAGGTATTTTTCCGTCTCGGGTAGCACAAGCCAAAAATGCACGAATGGATATTATGCAAAATAAACATAAATAAATTCATTGGTAGCAAATGAATTTAAGATTTATTTGACTAGTCCAATGCCAGATGAAAGCATAAACCAAGAGTCAAAATCCAATAATTAAACCAAGAGTCAAAATCCAATAATTTTTTACAATAAATCATATGAATTTACACGAGTTGGATCATGAAAATTAATAAAAATAAAAATAAGTTTAGGTAAAATTATTTTTAATTGATCATGGAAAATCAAATGGGAATTGCTAACATCACATAAAATAATTGGAGATAGCAACTCAATCAATTTGAATCCAATCCTTTCAAAAATCACATTTATACGAGTTAAATAGGCATTTAATCATAAAAAATTAATTTTGAGGCCAAAATTAATTAAATGTAATTAATTTTTGATAGATCCAATACACTTGAGTTACTACCAAGCATCAAATGTTACTAGAAAAATCAATTCGGGTTGGAAAATGATTGAAAAATCCAATTTTTAAAAAATTTTCCAGGGAACATGCACGCGCGCATAGTGCTATGTATGCAGCACATAGGCTATTATGCTACATACATACCATGATGTGTGGCACACATTAGAAGCCAATCTACAAGAAAATCAAATTTATCAGTATAAAATGATTTACAGACTAAAATACATAAGTTTAATGAAGGTAGTACCTCATTTTGAGCATGAATCGGCCTCTGTTTTGCAATCCAAACAAGTAATTATGCAATTAACTTGAATAATTAATTTTAAGGATAAAATCAATTACATCTGGATAATATTTGATAGATCCAGAACATTAAGACTATGGAAAAGCCATTAATGTTACTGGAAACATCAGATCGGAAGTGAAAATGAGTGAAGATTGAAGCGAAATTGGGTTTTCTGGAAAAATAGAAGGATATGTGTGCAGCACATAAGCCTATGTGTGCTACACATAGGCTGTGTGTGGTGCACATAGGTGAATGTATGGTGCACATAACAAAAAAATTTCAAGGAAAATCAAGTTTTTTAGCAAAAACATGATCAACAGGTAATTTCCAGTAAGTTTAAAGAAGGAGGCACTTCGTTTTAAGGATGAACGTGTGTTCAAATCAAGTAAATGAGCATTTAACTTGAATAATTAATTTTAAGGCTAAAATTAATTAGATCTGAAAAATATATGATAGATCTAGAACACCAGAGGCATCGAAAAGCCTCTGATGAAGCTAGATTCATCATATCGGGTGAGAAAACAGGAGAAAACAGAGAGAAAATTTGATTTTCTGTGAAATCTGGGACCTATGTGTGCAGTACATAGGCCTATGTGCACCACACATAGGCTGTATATGGCACACATAGGTGTATGTACGTAGCACATACCCCGAAAAATAGTGGCAAAATGAAGGATTTTTGCAAAAATGCGAGATCTAGCTCGGATCTAGGCAGATCAAAGCTAGATTTACATAGTTTTGATTATAAAACAACATTAATAATAAAAAAAACATGATTGAAGCCAATCAACACAAAATCAAGCCAAAAATTGAAGGATTTAGGCAAAAATCGGGAGAAAATGGAAGGAAAATGAAGATTTACCTTATGGCAGTAGCTTTTCTTCAACAATCTTGCTTCCAAACGTGATTGGGGACCTAACTAGTGCTAGTTGGTCTCTAACATCCTAGCAAATTAATTCATTAAGTGCTTAATTAATTTTAGGAGGTGATTTTGATAGAGTTTGCCCAGTTTTTGGCAAATATCGGACTAATTTTTCAGAACCCCAAGCCTCATATTTATAGGGAAAATTAGGGTTTGGTAAAAATGTAATTTTCAATCTGAAATTTGAAAATGTTTAGGCTATGTGCGCCATACATAGCCTATGTGTTGTGCACATAGTGCTATATGCGCAACACATAGCCTTTTGACCCATCGCATGGGGCCCATTGTGGTTGCATTGGGATGTGCGCCCCATGCCCAAGAAGCATCATTTTATATGCTAAGACATTGTGTAATGTGGCACACTTCCAATTTGGTCCCGAGAAGGCTCCCGACCAAACGTCTTTTTTTTGCTATGTGTGTAGCATATAGTGCTATATGCTACGCACATAGCATTTTACCCCTATGTGCGCCACCTTGCATGAGCAAAAAGGGATGTGCACCGCCTTGCATGAGCAAAAAGGGATGTGCGCCGTATATCAAATAAGCATCATTTGACATATTAAGACATTTTGCAATGAAAAGTATTTTGGATTTGGTCCGAAAGGTAGGCCCCACCAAACGTCTTTTTTTCTTGCATAGTGCGCACATAGTGCTATGCATTAAATTAATTTTGTTTGTGCATTCTGCCTTGTACGGGTAAAATGCAATGCATTTCGCATGTCAAATAAGCGTTGTTTGACATTGTAAGATGTGGTCATGTGCCCTATTTATGTAAGCCCCACCATGTGGGTCTCGCATGTGGGCCCCACCAAACATCTTTTTCTGGCAAATAATGTTATATGCTCTGTTTAGGCATTCTGTCTCATTTGGGCAAAATGTAAAGTGTTTTACATGCCCAGAACACACAGAGAAGGTCCAACAGCATGTTCGTAAATCTGGGTCGACCTCAGGGATCGATACCGAGCCAAATCGACAAAAACCCAAGATTGCACAAGGGTGAAAAGTCAAGGTCAACACTTGGGGTCC
The DNA here is from genome assembly GCA_948192965.1 of Dalechampia spathulata. Lineage (NCBI taxonomy): Eukaryota > Viridiplantae > Streptophyta > Magnoliopsida > Malpighiales > Euphorbiaceae > Dalechampia > Dalechampia spathulata. The sequence goes on from CANYBF010695566.1 coordinate 7,736, forward strand.
TTGATCTTAATTTTAATGTTAACAAACCACGTTTATATTATTAATAAATTATGTTGACCCATGATTATTAATTTTAATGTTTACAAGTAATTCATTTGAGTTTTGACATATTTTAGTAATTTTAAGGGTGTGTACGGTCATACCGTTAGTTGGTACAGGCATACCATAAAGGCTTTTTGGAAATTTTCTTTGGTTTACATTTTTACAATAGGTTTGGTACGGGCGTACCATTTAGCCGTATGGCTGTACAGATGCTACTACCTAATTTTACCAAACTAGTTTAGGCTATGGTACAGTCATACCACCTATGTGTACCACCATACGCCTACTAAAAATAGCTTTTTCAGCATTGTTTTAAAACATTCTAAAATGGTTCTTTTTGCATTTATTACATCTTCAACGATCATTTGAGCTAGGAAAAACTTATATTATTATGGATTAATTTTATTAAAGGTAAGAATTCAATTCTTAATCATTAATTTCTTTATTGAGCTTATTTTTTTATGTGATTTATGTATTTCTTGACTTATTGAATTGTAAATCCCTAAAAAATGATTTTGGGTTTTTAATCTTTATTTTTCTCTTGAGTTATGTTTTGAGAGATAGGAAGATATTGTGATTAAGTGAGGTTTAATGTGAGTCTTGGGAAAACACATTGTAAGGATTTAGTGTGAGCCTTTGGAAAAACACTTGAGTATTACTAGAATTATGATTCTAGGGTTGTAATCTTTGTTGAAAGATTAGTGGAAACTTAAGTTGATTCTTAGGAAAGTAGATGTAGGCATTTGTTGGCCAAACCACTATAAATTCCTTGTGTTTCATTTTTTCTCTCTCTAATTCTTGTTTAATTGTATTGTTGCCTCTTTGGATTTCACTACTCTTATTATTTCTTTTGGGAAAAAACTTTTTCTAAAAGGTAGTTTACTCATTTAAAATAATAATGTTCTAGATAGAAGAATATAGAAATAAGAAAAAAAATTATCGATTATATCATCTAATTCAAATTGATAATGTTCATTTAATAGAACAACATCAATATATAAGAATTTCTTTATTAAATTATATCCAATATGATATAACCATAAATTATTGAATAGAAACATGTTTTTAAACTTAAACATTTTCTTGTATAGAACTTTTAGCATTCAATTTGCTATGCATGTTATGAATTTAATCATAAAACCATAATCCATCATAACATAAATTTATAGATAATAGTGTTTGTGTGTTTCAGTGTATCATTTAGATGACTAAGATTAATAAGAACATTCATTTTAATCAAGCCATATCTTAGAATAATAACCAAATATATAAGGTTAAGCAAATTATAGTTTAAAATTAAAAAATTGAAATGAACTTATCAATTTGGTTTAGTTTGGTTGAAAAGTTTTCAATTTTAAAAATATTTAATTTGATTTGATTTTAAAAAATTAAAAATTTTCAATTTAAAAATCAAAATATCTAAATAATAAGGTAAAAAATGGAACCCAACCAACATTCAGTTCAAAAATAACAAAAATCAAAGTTTAATTATATTTATAAAACCATAAATAATATAATTCTCATATTTATTCAAAAACCAAAAGAATAAATTCTTAAATGAAAATAATTTATCTAAGTACAAGCAATCTTAATGTTTGGTAATATTCAAAAATATATTTAGAAAATAGATCAAGCATTAGTCTTAATAATAAAACTTAAGTAAAAGTATAATTTTTCTTACTTAAGTAAAAGCATAATTTTTCTTCCTTACATGAGTAGTATCTAACAACACATTATGCCAACCTAATTTACTATAAAGTGAAGTAGTTTGACTTATAACCCTTATATATCGAACTATCTATATGATAGTCTCCATTCACCATACCTTATATCATTTAAATTTGAATATGAATTGATATCAACTTAAATACTAATTGATCATGTCAAACATAACATTAAACATGTTTAGTCATAGAACTATTATTTATCCTCTAATATATACATGTGAATTCAATTGCATTGTACACTACTCTAGCTAGAAATTTAGGGATAAAGATAATCACTATCCTACTTAAGATAATTGATCGAGTGTCAAAACCGTCAAATTAATTCCTACTTTTCATGTAAAAAATTAACAATATTTGCAGTAGTGGAAGAAGGGTCGATCCCATAGAGACGGGAAGATCCTTCGATTCTTTGCGTAAAAATAAAATAAAATAAAAATATTTTATAAATCGGAGAAAAATAAAATAAGGTAAAAATCAAAATTTTGATTGAAGGAAAATTTATATTTGAGAAATTTCCTAATTGAAAATGTAACACCCGGGGCTAATGAGGGGCGGGGAGTGATCGCCGGTGCCAGAAAGAGCACGGACAAGGAGCGGCTCCTGACAGGCTTCTAGGTGGAGGGACATATGAATGAACTGATCCCACACCCAAAAAAGAGGGATCCCGAGACTGTGTAAGGATAAGGTTGCATAGTTTAGTGATTTCGAGATTGTGCATGTATGGGACTATGAAATTGAGAATAGCTTAAGTGATTAGATAGGTATTATCCATACCAACAAGGTGCACCTACCTTTTTTATGCTCATTCCGTAAGAACTCCATAGTTAAACGTGCTTGACATGGAGCAATTATAGGATGGGTGACCTCTTGGGAAGTTTTCTCGGGAAGCATGTAAGCGAGGATAAAGCATGCTGGAAAGGTCTCGTGTTGGGTTGTGGAGGTAGTCGTCTAATCAGGCTGTTACAGTTTTGTATCAGAGCCGATACCTCTCCTAGTACGGTATGGTTCGGGGACGAGTCAAGCGGAAGCTAGTGGGCATGTGACACCGGGGGCTAACGAGGGCGGGGAGTGATCGTCGGTGCCAGAAAGAGCATGGACAAGGAGCGGCTCCTGGCAGGCTTCTAGGTGAAGGGACACATGAATGAACTGATCCCACACCTGAAAAAGAGGGATCTCAAGACTGTGTAAGGATGGGGTTGCATAGTTGAGTGATTTTAAGATTGTGCAGGTATGAG
>CANYBF010695687.1:0-12935 GCA_948192965.1 Dalechampia spathulata
CTTCTAGCCTTAGCCCTTCCATCTAGAGCTATTCCTGTGCTTAAATCTAAAGCCCTAGTGTTTTAGTGTGTTTTTAGGGTTTATCTTAAGAGAAAATGAGCATACTTATCCATTTTAACCTCTTTAAAAAGTCAACAATTAATCGCGTACGGCCGTACAGAATTCGGTACGCCCATACCAACCTAAAAAGCCTGACAAAACTCACTTACTGCGAGTTACGGTAAGGCCGTACCACCCCTTTGGTACGCCGGTACGGACACCACTCACCTGACAAACCTAAATGCCTGCGAGTTGACGTACGACCATACAACCCTTCAGTACGCCCATACGACCTTTAGGAACCCAGTACCACTCATCCCTCATAACTGGTACGACCGTACAATGATCCGTACGCCCGTACCACTCGCAATTCCCTAGCACATATGCCCTAAAAGTGTTTTCAAGGTACCTAAACCAAAGCCCAAGCATAGAACACTCTTAAAACATCAACAACATTTCCCTTTATACCACAAGGAAGTCGTGCTTCCCAATAAGGCGGCAATATTCAAAGCACAAGCATCACTAAAACATTTAACATGTTTCACATACGTATACCTATCCTTATACATATGCATACACATACACATTCAACTTATGCAATTCTACTAGGGTCTCTCGTGCGGGTGTAACACTTCTTTTCCTTGATTTCCCCCTTCTGCCCCAAGTACATCAGTCGTTTCCCCCTTAGCTTCTCCGTGCACCTCCTTGCCTTTTGCCTTTTTATGAATTCCCATGACCTTGTATTTCTCCGCTAGGTTCTTTCTTTGGAGCCTTCTCTTTTGTGTACGAGTTAAAGGTTGGGGGAACTTCTTATGATGAAGCAGTTGCCATTGCTCCCTTGGGTCTGGGGGAATTACGAACCTCAGCTTGTTTCTTTGAAATCTTGACTCAGGTTTCCTATAGTTCTTGTATTCTCTCATCATTGGCTCTGACCTCTTTCTGTAAATCTCAGTGTCTGCCTTCTTCCTTTCTACCTCCAACCTAAGATCCTTCAGCTTACCTTCTAATAGCCTAATCTTATCGTCAGGTCTTTCACCAACTTTCTTTGGCATTCATCGAGGCCTCAAGAAAGTTCTAGGGGGAAACCTTTCTTTTCTATCAGTCTCTTTCTTATTCAACACTTTTCTGAGATCTATAGATGTAGCATTCACTATTGCTACTGAGGGAAATGGATCTTCCTCCACCATTATTGCTTCTGACCTTTTAGGGAACTTCATAATTCCCTTATCAATATGATCCTGTAACACATTTCTAAATCCCCAGCATGTATTAGTTGAATGAGTCTAGGAATGATAATACTTACAGTATGACTTCCCCTTGAGCTCCTCCTTGGTAGGAATGATGTGATCAGCCGGTAACTTAATAAACTTCTCCTTAAAGAGGAAATCAAAAATCTCTTCAGTTTTCCTTACATCAAAAGAATACTGATTGTTATGAGGTTGAAACTTTTTCTTTTCCTTTATTGGCTTCGTTAATAGTGGGTAGATTCAGGAGCCAGTGGATATTAAATCAGCCATGGCCACATCCTGATTAACTTCTTGACAATAAGTTCCCATAGCTGCCTTTCTTCTATGATTCTCCTCCTTCAGCAACTCCTCATATTCTGACACCTTGGCTACCATTTCATAAAAATCATAAAATTCCATTCCCTGGAATTTCTTTCTCAACTTAATGTCAAGCCCACGCTGAGCCATTTTCATAAACTCTGTTTCTGGCAGAAAAATCTTGCACCGGTTTCTCAGTTTTTTGAACCTTGCAATGAAATAATCGACAGATTCCCTTGGTCTCTGTGTCAGCCTAGACAACTCTGCTACATAAACTTCTGGCTCAGTTCTAAAGAACTGAGTGTGAAACTGTCTTTCCATTTCCTGCCACGTACATATGGAATTCCTGGGTAAAGTTGAGAACCACGTAAAAGCTGCCACTGTCAAAGAGTTAGGAAACAGACGTAACTTAAACAAGTTAAAATTTTCAAAATTTACCAGTTCACCACACTGAATGGTAAATCTAGCAATATGCTCAACAGTCGATTGCCTATCCTCTCCTGTAAATAAAGAGAAATCAGGAATTCTATAACCCCTAGGGTAAGGATTTTCCCTATCAACAAAATCAGGATATGGTTTATGAAACTCTAGACGTCCTATTTATCGCAGACCTGGTCCGTATAGTTCCTGCACCACTTCCCTTACGGTGTCAACATTAATAGGCATAGGCTATGGCGAAGGAAATGGTCTTCCCCCTACATTGCCCCCCGGGCTCTGGATATAATCATCATAATGGATAGGATGCGACTTAGGATTAGTATATCCTTGGAACTGATTATGGTTGGGACTCCTGCCTATAGTTTGGCAGCCTTCAGAAGGATTACCCCTTGGGGTAATGTGGATTTCCTCCCTTTTACGGGGTGGTTGATATGTTTCCCCAACCCTAACACTAATATGAGGGACTTTCCCCTGCCCCCTGAGTTCCTTAGAGGCCTGTTTGCTCCTCGAGGATTCAGCCTCTTCTACCTTTGATGCAGCAATTGCCTTGCTGGTAATTTCCATAGTCTTCATTGCATCCACAACTGACTTAGTCAGATCTTTATTACATCGCCCACAGAAGCGGCAATTTCTTGGGCCAGTTTCCTAAAAGTTTTCTCTATAGAATTCCTTATAATGACCATTAGCCTAGTATAAAACTGCTCACTTCTTGGGGAAAACACGGCCATTGGAGAGGCCTGTGCAGTTTTCTCTACTTCTACCTTTTGGGGAAGTTCCCCTTGCTGAGTTTGTTCTATTAAAGCTAAAACCCCTACTGCGGCAGCGGGCACTCCCAAGTCCTGAGACTCAGACTCAATTTCTTTTCCCAAATTACTTTTGGTTCTTGCAGGCATCCTCAATGGGTCCCATTGAGTGTGTCAAAAATATGTTCGTGGTATTTTTGTGTTGTGAGCATGCCAGAGAATTTAAGTATTCTCAAATTGTGTGCGCCTTCTGAGTTCTTGATCAAAAGAATTGTGGATCTCCAATTTGCTTGTAATAGAGAATTAAACTCAGGAAAATAATGCTAAACAAGAACGAAATAAAAAATAATGGGTAATTAAATTAAAAGGAGGGCTGTTTAACAATAAAAGAAATCAACAACGGTTTAAAGAAAATAAAACTAGAAGGAATGTTGCTTCAGAGTGATTTTTTGATGGATGATCTGTTGTCTGTTTGCCTTCACTTGCTAGTTATCTTCGTGCATGATCGTTGTTCCTAATATTGATAATCGTCACGTACATATTTCTTGCACTCTCTCCATTATCGACGTGGTAACTGCTTTATCACGCTTCTTTAGGAAATTAAGCTCATTAATTCAACTAATGACTTAATTTACTAAACAACCTTTAATTAATAAAATATTAAATAAATTAATAAAATTAATTTATTTAATCTTAAATTAATTAAACCTAGCCTATTAAATTAATTAATGGCCCATATTCATAATTTAGGCCTATTAAATTAATAAATGGCTCAAATATTAAATATCTTTTAATTAATAAAAATATTAAATAAATTAATATTAAATAAATAAATTTAATTATTTTTAATTAATTAAAATCAATTTAATTATGGTATAAACAATTATTTATAATTATAATAAATTATTATATATATCATGATTTTTGAAAGAAAATATATATTGTATTTCATTTATTTATTTATTTATCATTAATTAGTTTTAATTATTTATATTTTATGTCGATTAATATCATAAAGTATATTTAATATCATTAATTTTAAAAAATTAATATCATATAATTGTTTCAGTTGATGTTCAAGAAGTTCTTTCGTGGATCAAATAACGTAGATGAAGAGAGACTGATGTCAAGAGGGATAATCAAGATATTTTTTTTATACATTATAATCTCCGAAGTTGATGTATCTAAATTTGATTTTATGATTTTTGGTTATAAATAAGGATCTTGGTAAATCTATTACAGGTCTCTCATTTTGTTGGGTTAAAAGGCAAGCTAATGTCATGGCTCATGAGCTTGCAAGGGCTGCTTTTTCTTGTGCTTGTTCCTAAGTTGGTCCTCGATTCCTTCCTTTCTTGGTAGATGTTCTTACTTTGATGGAAATGGTAAGGAGTATAGTTTGGGTGCATTGGGGAGGCCTTTTGGTTAGGGATAGATTCTCCTTCTTGTTTTTATCTTTGTTTCGTGTTTTAAGCCCTTAATGAAGTTTTTTTTTTTCTAAAAAAGACTTGTTTTCTTGAAAAATTGAAAAATGAAAGTTTAAATATGAATTTTAATATTTTTCAAAAAAATTCTAGATATTATTAATATTAGATTTAAATTATTCAATTTGGGTTGAATAGTACTTTTAATATGATATCAGAATCTGTATAACCTAAATATCTAGAGTTTGATTCATGAAAACTCTAATCATTAACTAATTAAATTCAACATAAGATAGATATGAGTAGTATATGTTCACACTTCAAGTCCAAACAACCATTTACGTATGAGGTTATTTATGAACTTCACTCAATAGCTTAAGTTTTTGGGTTAAATGATTTTTTTGACAATTCTATAATCATTTTGTTGTTATTTTTATTATTTTATCATATGATATATTTTGATACATATGAATATTTATCATTATCATATTATATATATATATATATATATATATATACACACAGGATAGATATATATATTTATCATATCACACGATCCTAAAATTTAAAAAATTAAATAATATATTTTAAAATATAAAACATATCATTTGTTTAAAATTTTTTTATATTTATTAGATATTTTATTTTAAAATTTATTATTTATTTATTTATTTTTTAAAATTTATATTATTTTAATGATGACTAATAGTGTTAATCGGAGGGTGCCACCTAACAATTGTGGTCAATGATGATAATCACAATTTAAGTCAATGACTGAAGATTAATAACAATAATTATGATTGGAAATTACTATAAATAGAATTTTTACTTATATAGAAAAAAATATTTAATATTTAAAAGTAAAATTTTAAATAAAATTTAAAAAACTACAATTCTTTAAAAAAGCCAAACCTAAAAAATGAGACTTGGATAATGGTTCCAATAAAATACTAGTAGTAGTATATAAAAGAGTAACTTTGTCTTAAATTAAGTAAAACTCTAATACCTCTTTTGATTAAATGTATTAATCATGATTACATTATATATTTGATTACTTTGTTTAGTGATATAATAAATATAATGTTGAATATTTAAGTGATCATTAATACATTATAAAAGAGATTAATGCATATATTTTAAAACATAATGTATTTTTTATTACAATCTATTTAAACATTCAAGTTCAACAAAACATTCAAGTATATCCACTTCTTTTTCATTATAATTACAATACATCATATTATTTATCAAACAATATAGTATAATGAAATGTAATAAAAATCAATTGCATTATATTATATATTTGATTACAACACATCCAATCAAATGAAACCTAAGGAGTTCTTGTTGCTTTGGGTTGGTTCACGGCATTGAAGCTTTTCAAGTAAAGGTTCTCATTTTAAGCTTATTTGGAAAAAAACCTCAACCCTACTTTAAATTAATTGAAATCAATTAACTTTTATTAATCTTAAAAGTAATTATGTATATTTTATTTCTCATGGAATGATCTTGAACTATTTTTCTTCAAGTAAGGTTAGGTCTACGTTAAAGAAAAATACACATGAAAGTACCGCTCATTTGAACTCCCTGAGCAGCACTTATGCCATTTGACTACATTGTCATTGGCAATGTTAAGATTAATTATTAGTTCTAATTTGATATAAATTTATATTTTTTAGGAGTTGGTTAAATTTTAATGTTATCTATTAATAGGTTTTTAATTCACACAACCTATTAGATGAAATGCTTATGATACAATAAATTTTTGGTTTCCAAAGGAAGAAATGTACAAAAGAAGTTAAGAAGAAGAAGAATTAAGAAAGAAGGAACTTTGTTATTTTATTATTCATACCTATTGAATGTCATATACAAATGGGTATACATTCAATTCATCATACATGTGTCCTCCTATAACTGGCTACCATAGCAACTACTTACAACTATTTTCTTCAACTATCCATTTAATACTAACAATATGTAATAAGACTCTCCCCTTTAAAAATATCATTGTCCTCAAGGATTGAAAGATGGAAATTATAATTGGATATCATTTGAATATTCCTAGGTAGCATTTGCTAGAGAACTATCTTTCCAATGAACAAGCCATTTCCTCTTAACCATCTTGTGATCTAAAATAGCTTATGGATAAGGAGGAAAGGAAGGAACAATAGGTAGATCACAAGAAACTTGAAAGGGGAAGTTGGATTAGGTTTCAAGAGTGAGACATGGAAAACATCATGAATAAGGGCGCTTGGAGGTAGTTCTAGCTTATATACAACTACACTAACTTTATCCATAATTCTGTAAGGACCAGAATAATGAGGTTAGAGCTTTGATGGTGCTTAAGTAAGAGTATATGTAGAATATTATTGATACTTAAGAAGAATGAAATCCTTCACTGCAAACATTCTTCTAGTACAATGTTGATCAATTAACTATTTCATATGATTAGTTGTCTACTATAATTATTATTTTAAAAGACTAATTGCAACTTCTTTATCACGCAAATAAAGATCCATAACAACAACATTCGAATCTTTAGGAAAATAAGGTAAGTGTACTAATGAAGGAATACCATATAAGGTTTTAAAAGGTGATAGCCATGTGGAAAAATGATACGTAGTATTGTATCATAATTTTGCTAATGCTAACCATTGAATCCAGGAGTAAGGCAGGTGATTAGTGACATATTGAAGATAGGTCTCCAAATAACAGTTAACAACTTTAGTCTGGCCATCTGACTGAGGATGGTAGACAATGGACTTTTTTAATTCAACTCCTTATAATTTGAAAAATTCTTGCCAAAATGAACTTGTAAAAATTAGACCTTGATCCTTAATAATAGTAGTCGACATTCCATACAGCTTATAAACATTATCTAGATATAGTTGTGCAACCATTTTTATAATATAATGTTATCAAACACATTCTTCTTAATGTGCATAATATCAAAATCATGCTAAATTAGCAACGAACTCCAGTACAATAGGTCTTAAAAGATTATTTTTCTTCCATCTATAATTACGATACTGATTATTTACTTCTTCTACGTCTAGTTTAGTGATTTTCTGTAGTCTAAACTCTTCAATCTGCCTAAGTATTTATTCACATATCTTTATTGGAGGAGGAGGAAATTACTTTAAGTGATTTTTTGAACCCATACCTATTTTGATGAAACATATGTTCTTTTGAAATAAACTTCCTAAGATTATCAAATTATGATGTTTCACCCCCATTCAGCAAATGAAAAGTTTGAGAATATTTCATGCAATATGGACATATTAATTTCCCACTTGTATTCCAATCAAACAACATAAATATGCTGGAAAATCATTGATAATCCATAATAAAGCAGTGTACATAATGAAATTTTCTTCTTTAATACATTATAAGTTATCATACCATTCTCCTATAAGTTATTTAGTTCAACAATAAGTGGTTATAAGTATACATCAAGTTTTGGCTTAGGATTGGTAAGCCCATGTATTATCATAATCAATAACATGTATTTCTTTTTCATACACATAGTGACAAATTATAAGGTATTATTATCATAGGCCATGATGAGTATTGTTGTCATGATTATCTAAATAGTTAAAATTCATCCGTACATAAGCCTAATTGAACATTTCTAGTCTCTATAACAAAGTCTAGAAAAATGTTATTAAAATGCTTCCACACTTATGAATAAGATGGTGACATATTATATTTTCTTCTTCTTCATAATGTTCCTTAACTTATCACATTTGTTTAATAATTGCTTCTGATGCATACAACCTTTGGAATGTCAGTATCAATGGAAAGTAGAACATTTTCTTATCTGGTTCGATGCATACTTGCAACTCTATCAGTCTCAGATAGTTACAAAATTTGCACTCATTCAATTCAACATCCACTTACTAATATAATATACACCTACACCTACAATAATCTATCTCCTTAGTAGGCAGACCTAACCCTTTAATTAATTTTTTTATCTCATAAAAACTATAAATTATTTCATTTTCCTTAGATAATGTATCTTGCAGATATTGCATTGTATCATTATATCCCTGTTTTGATATATGATGCTCTAATTTGATATTAAGCATAAGGCTATTGTTGACATCTTATTACAACCATATCATAACTGAACATTATAAGATTTCAACATATTAAAAAAAATTTGCACTTTCACATTAGGAGCTTCTTCGATATCATTATTATACTCCAAATTTCTAAACCTATACATTACCATTTCAAATCCAAAGTTCATCAAAAATTGTAATTCAACATTACTAGATGTTTCTCTACTCATATACTACCTTACAACATTTTCATTTTTGTCACTACAACCACTCCCCTTATAAATGTAATCTTCACCGTGGTAGTGCTAGATATAATAATCAGGTAGAAAACCAAACTTTAATAAATGAATGTTACAATCATCCATATTTTGAAAATATAAATATCTACATCTTAAACATAGACATCTTATAGGTCCATTGTATATACATACTTGTTGAGTACACACAATAACTCTTTCTACATTCATATAACCACTATCAACAAATGATTCATGCATTCACCTTCTATGGTTATTGGATGACATGATACAAGTGTTTAATTGTATTTGACATTTAAACATATTGTATTGGATATTAGCAATGTCTTTTGGGATTTTTACACAGATTTAAGTGAAAATTAATCCAAAATTATAATCATAATCATTAATTTTTTAATCAATTTAATTTAATCATGATTAACAAAAATAACCTTGAACTAATTACACATCTAAATTCATAATATCAACTCAAAGCTTGGGTTTTTCAATAATTGACAAGTTTCCAAACACTGCTTAGCTTTTTATTCTAGATTATATATGTTTTCATCGTGATGCGATATTGTTGTCATAAATACCAATTTCTGTTCCTTTTACAAGAAGATCATCGTTTGAATTTTGAATTTTCTCCTTTCTTTTTTCATAAAATCTGTTAATGTGATTTTGATTCTCTAGTCGTAGTCCATCTTAACCAAGTTTAACTTATTTTGTATAAAGCTAATCAATTTGCACTCCTTTTAAAAACCATATGGTTTCATACAAGTATTTATACAATTTTTGGTCAATACGTAAGCTTCCAAGCTTCACAAGGGTGCAAAAGGAGGCAGAATAACCAGGAACAGAATCTAGTTCTCCTCTATCAAACAAGTATCAATAGACATTCACACACATAAGGACAATGGTGACATAAAGTGAATGTATTAAGTAAACTCTCACTTTTCACACAACAACAATAAGATTTCCAATCCACACACGAGAGATTTTGTAGCCTTTCAGTACATGTTCACACCCTTCTGCTCACCGAAGTTTATGGAATTAATCGGTGTATCGTTGTTGATAATCAACCTTGATTCTCCTTCTCAACTCTTGCTGTCTTCAAATTGCCAACCCCTCATCAGACCATGAAGAAAACAAAATAGATTTTGGAAGAAAATGAGATGGATTTTCAAAGAACTCATATGGATTTTGCAAGATAGAATGAAAATCTTTTATGGATTTAGGGACTTTTGAAGAACTATCTCGTTGGAATATGGATGATGCAAGATAGAAGGAAGAAAGGGACATTTAGGGATTTAGGTCTTAACTAAACGACATCGTTTAGTTTCTTTCAAAATTTTTCCAATTAAACTAAATTAAAATACTTTATATAATTTTTACTTCATTCTATTATTTACATACTATATAATAATGAATAATATATAAATTTTGCTACATACAAATATAATAATACTCACCATCAATATATTATTTATATTATTGTATGTTATTTAATAATACTCAATATTGGATACGTTTGCTACACAAAGTATTGAACTCATAACTATATTTTATTATCTTGTAAATCTTTAGTAAATCCATGAAATTAATTAAATATCTAATGTTTAATATTTTTTATTTGATAAATTATGTTTTAGTTTCTTCATATTCAATAATATTTTTGATATTATAGTAAATCTTATGTAAATTATTTATAAGTTTTTATGAAGTAAATTATATATCTAATATTTTAATTTTTTTAGCATATATAATTTGTTTATTATTATAAATCTTTTATAACCCTTTAGTAAATGATTTATGATCTTTAGTGAAATCAATTGTACATATAATTTTTTTATTTTAATAGATTACACGTTTTTAATGTTATTTTTATATTTGATATTTTAGAATTTAAATAAATAGATAAATAATTAATTAATGACAAATTATTAGAATTGAATGAAGATATATGAGATAAATATATTTTATATATAAATTATTATTGTTATTATTATTATTATTATTATTATTATTATTATTATTATTAAAAAGAGATGAAGTGACATGGGAAAAGTGTGATTTGCATTATCGTACATGCTTGATATGTTTATCCATAAAAAAAAATGCTAACTTTGAAAAAATTAAAAGAAAAGGATGTTTGAAAAAACAAGAAGCCTATGACATCTAAATGCAATCCAAACGGTATCCATGCCACCAACAAAATGTAATAATATCTGTGTTTGCATATTTAATTTTATTTATATATTAGATTTAGAGAAATATTATCACTAATTACTATGATATAAACACATAATTATGATATAAAATGAAAACTAACACATTGTGTGATAAAGTAGCTCAAATTCTGGAAGAAAAAGTCGATAAGGAAACCAAGTCGCTCAAAGGAGTGTTGGTTGAATATTACCATAAAATTACTGGAAACTATAGAAGAAGTTGCATATATTTTATCAACACACAGGGCATCCACCTCTGCTTAAACTTGTTGACACTTCTTCTAGGGTTTCTATCTCTCCCGCAAATGAAGGCCTGCTTACTGGATCTTTTCTCATGCACTTTTCTATCAGTCTGCAAAAAATACCCCCCAAATATAGATTGATGATTGTCACCTGGCCGCTGTCATAAAATTGCAGAGCATGTCCAACAAGAAACATGAAATTCTCTATCAAAGTTGAGGTTTCGCTTACTCTCGGATTCTCTTTGGACAACGGCTTATCTGAAACTTGGCTTCGAACTCAACAGATTTGAGATAAGTTGAGTCGAAGTTCATGCAGGTCATCAGGTTCTTTCCTTCTAACATCTGCAATGCATTTATATCAAGAACTTGTATGGTGGAAATAGTTTCTAGAAGGAAAAGGAAACTTGGAATTATAAGTTCATCCTAATATAGTTTTTTAGTTACCTTGGCAGGTAATTACATCAGCAAATGATGATTGGATTGATAAATAATAATAGCTACCTGATAAAATATGCATCCGAATCTGCAAATATCATTCTTGGTGTCCATAGCTTGATTGCTGGTGCTGCCAGGATCATCCGTTCTTTGGCCTATTAAACATTAAGAGTTTCTCATAAAATGCAACATAACTTTCGATGTGCAAGGAAAAGAAAAGAGATAATAATAATAACATACACATGTCTTGAGTAGGATGTATTTGCTTGTAAAACATTTGAACCCAATATTCTCCAATTTTCAGGTGGTCACCTTCATCCTGTAGCAAGTTTCTGCATCCAAAACAGGGGCAATTTTTCTATTTAGTATACAAATTTTTGAAAATTACTGATTTAGGGTAAAATAAAAAAAATTTCCGGTCTTAAGGTAGTTTTTTGTCTAGCCGCCGGTCAAACTAGCGGCCACATGATGTGGCATTTGGTGGTATTTAATTGGTATAGGTGTCATGATGTGGCATGCACCTGGCAAGGGAGAATGTGGCTGCCAATTATACCGGTGGCCAAATTTGCCACGTCATTCTCCCCTCCCCAAGCACCCCTGCCTTGCAACCCTACCCCACCCATGTCACTAATATTTAGTAATATTATTAAAAAATTTTATAATTATAATATAATGAATAAAAAAAAAGTAAGTGTAATTATTATGAAAAAATTATTAAAGTTATAATTGAATAATTATGAAATTAAATTTATTAAATTTATTGATAATAATAATTATTATAAAAGTATTGTTTGAATAAAAAATTACACAATATTATTATAATTATTATTATAAATGAAAAAAATTATTATGATTTATGTAGTATGAATAGTTGTAATAATTATTGTTTAGTAATATTTTTTATTATTAATATTGATGTGATATCATTCATAATAATAATTATAATAATAATATTATTTTATTATAATTTTCATAATAATTATTATTATTAAAATTTATTATTATTCCTTACAATATTATATTCTTATTTTATTATAATATTATAATGTTATGTATATTATTATAATATTAAAATCTTATTCTATACTATAATAATAATTATTTATTTCTTATTAGTATTACTTTATGTTAATATTAATATTAATTAATATTAATATTATTACATTGAGTAATTTTTTATTCAAACAATACTTTTTTTATAATTATTATCAATAAATTTAAATTCACAATTATTCAATTATAACGTTAGTATTAATTATAATTGATTTTAATATTATTACATTGAGTGATTTTTTATTCAAACAATACTTTTATTATAATTATTATTATCAATAAATTTAATAAATTTAATTTCATAATTATTCAATTATAACTTTAATAATTTTTTCATAATAATTACACCTACTCTTTTTTTATTCATTACATTATAATTATACCATTTTTTAATAATATTACTAAATCAAATTAATAATTATTAAATCATTCCTCTAATAATTATTAAATTATTATATAATTTATTAAAATATAATATAATAAATATTT
>CANYBF010695837.1:0-13485 GCA_948192965.1 Dalechampia spathulata
TCGGCTTCTTAAAGAAGATAAGAAGAAGTAGATGATAATTATTGAAGGACAAGAAATGGATGGAGGAGGTTCGGTCATTTGGGAGGATAAGAGGCAGGATTGAAAGATGGAGAAAGGAGAAGGGGGCGGCTGGAATTAGGAAAGATAAGTAGGGTAACATGTCTTACAAATTTCAAATGGAAATGACCACTTTACCCCTCTCAATACTCCAATATGTATGCCCTTACGTATTTGCCTCCCATCATGCGTATTTTCCTTTCTAAACCCCTTAATTCTATTTTAAATAAATGACATTCTACCATCCACTCATATATTTCTATTTATATATTATTTCCATAAATTCTTAAACTTCAAAAATCCAATTGATTTCAAATTCTTTTCTTATTCTATTAATTTCTTATTCTAGTCTTATATTTATAAATTTATTGCCTTTCTTAACACCATTTAACATTATATATTCTTATTCTAATATTTTTACTAATCATAATTATGACCGTTATATATATCTATAGTATTTTTATTATAAACCTATTTTATTATAATTTGTTTTTATCAAAACATATATTCTTCTAATTTAAAATAATAATTCAATAAATATTATTTCTTAAAATACAACATACTAAATTATTATTACTTTATTTCTAAGAAAACTTATTAATTTTACTCACTTACATCATTAATACTTAATTATGACGTCATAAATAATTTTTATTCCAAAATTTTCAAAATTCACATATGTCTAAATTAAGTTAACACAAGCATAAAAGTCAAAACCATTTATTCAAATTCAATGTATATAACTCAAAAACTAAGTTTGAGTACCATTTTCTATCAAGTTCAAGGGTTTGCGACAGAACATGCAATATCCTTTTTCAAGCTTTAAACGCACTTCTTATTAACATACTCACTATTCTATACTATTTTCACATCATTATCATAGAAATTGCATTATAACATTAATTTATAAATGCACAACAATTCACATAATGCAGGATGTAACAATATAGGCCTATGTGCACCACACATGTGCTACATGTGGTGCACATAGGTCTATATGCGCAGCATATAGACCCGAAAATTAAGAAAAATAGAAGGAAAATGAAGAAAAATGGGGAAATTACCTCTAGGCAGTGGCTTTCCTTCGTAGATCTTCTTTCCTTACGTGTTTTGGGAGCCTAACTAGAGCCAATTTGTCTCTAATTACCCTAGAAAAATTAATTATATGTTTAATTAATTTTTGGGAGGATTTTGACAGAGTTTGGCCTGCCTTTTAAGCAAATTCGAGATCCCCTTCAGATGACCCCTAGCTCTATATTTATAGAACAAATTTTGGGCGTGACAATTTTGTAATTTTCGCCCGAATTTGAAAAATTTTAAAACTATGTGCGCCACATATAGGGCTATGTGCGCAGAACATAGCCTATATATTGCGCACATAGGTCAATATGCGCGCGCATATAGTTTGGAAACCCTTGCGTAGGGCTCACTGCGGTCACTTCCAGGATGCGCTCTGAAGCGTATAAGCGTTATTCGACATAAGGAACAACTTTGTAGAAGAAAGCTTTTCCAAATTCGGTCCCGAAAGGGCTCCCGACCAAACGTCCTTACTATGCAACGTGCGCAGCCTATAGGGCTATGTGCTACGCACGTTGCATTTTTGACCTATGCGCTCCACCTCGTACGAGTGGAACATGATGCATGCCATATGTCCAGGAAGATGCAAAGGTCATTTCGAGAAACTTTGCAGTTATAAGTTTTCTCAAATTCGGCCCCGAACATCGAGTTTTGTTAAATAGGCCCAATTTGGGCCCAATAGGCCCATTAAGGTCAAACTGTGGCATACGGGATGCCGTAGGTCATGCCTCGCGTAGGAACTAGTGGAAATGTGTTCTACGCGTCAAGAACACTCAAATTGGTGAATTCGAGTGGTGGGCTCACCTGGGTACTATTCATGATGAATAGTACCCTTATGGGCCCCACAGCATAAAAGGGCCTGGAAAGTGACAAATAGCATTCCAAGCGTCTCACTTCAAGTGATGCAGCAGATAGGATGTGTTATGTGCATACAGAACGCATTAAAGTGGACTATGGTGGGAAGCGGGCCCCACTAGTGTTTAGCATGCCCCATAGCGTGGTGAGCCTAGAAATGTGGCATTCGGGATGCCACGGGGTATGCCTTGTGTAAGGTAGCATCGAAATGTATTCTGCAAGTACAGAATACATAAAATAGGCTAATAGGGGAAAACGGGCCCCGCCTGCGTACTATTCATAGTAAATAGTGACCTAGATTCAAAATGCAATATTTTGCATTTTGTGTATCCTACCACACGTAGGCAGGTGTGAAATGTATTCTATAAGTACAGAATACTCAGAATAGACTAGTAGAAGCTGCGGGCCCCACTAATATCCTAGGTGGGCCACACAGTGTAGTGGGTCAGAAGATGGCATTTATGATGCCAAGCATTGTGCTTTGCGTAAGGCAATTGGAAAAATGTATTCTGTAAGTACATAATACACAGAATAAGTTAATCAGGGGCAGCGAGCCCCGCTATTGCCTGAGTGGGCCCCACAGCATAGCGTGCCTAGAAGATGGCATTTACGATGCCAAGTGTTGTGCCTTGTGTAAGTCGATTAGAAGATGTATTCTGTAAGTACAGAATATACAGAATAGGTTATTAGGGGTTACGGGCCCCACTTTTACCTAGTGGGCTCCACTTGTGCACTATTCATGGTGAATAGTGCCCAGGGCCAAAAATGCAATACTTTGCATTTCATGTGTTTTGCCCTATATAGGCGACGGTGAAGTGTGTTCTGTATGTACAGAACACTCAGAATAAGTGGCAGGTCCCGCCAGGCGCCATGGTGGGCCCCACCAGTTCTAAGGCGTTCTATGCACCAGAGGAAGACAAAGAGGCCTATGTGCATAATTGGGGTCAATATCGGGGATTAAATCCTAGCTAAATCAACAGAAACCCAAAATTGCACCAGTGTGAAAAGTCAGGGTTAACAATACTCCTTACCCGGGGTAGGTAACACCAACACTGGAGCTTCCGTTAGACACTCATTAAGTGTGTCAAAACTCTTTTAACACTTCTCTTTCCATTCAAAAGGGATATCCTTTCGTAAAACTTTAGTGAGTGGCAATGCTATCATCGAGAATCCCTTCATAAATTTGCTATAATACCCTGCCAAACCTAGAAAACTACGTACCTCTATAACACTGTTGGGTGGCTTCCAATCAAGTATTGCTTCTACTTTACTGGGATCTACTCTTATACCTTCCACAGACACAATATGCCCTAAAAATGACATATGCTTTAACTAGAAATCACATTTTGAAAGTTTAGCATATAATTGTTTCTCCCAAAGAGTCTATAACACAATCTGGAGATGTCTATCATGTTCCTCTGCATCCCTCGAGTACACCAATATGTCATCAATGAATACTACTATAAATTGATCAAGATATGGTTTGAAAATAGTATTCATTAATGCCATAAAAGCAACAGGTGTGTTAGTTAATCCAAACAGTATAACTACAAACTCATATATACCATACCAAGTGCAAAAAGCTATCTTTGGAATACTCTCCTCCTTTACTCGCAACTGATGATATCCTAATCACATATCAATCTTAGAAAAGACTGATGCATCTTTTAACTGGTTAAATAAGTCATCAATCCATGGTAATGTGTATCTATTTTTCATAGTCATTCTATTTAATTACCAATAATCAATGCACATACAAAGAGAACCATCCTTCTTCTTTACAAACAACACTGGTGCTCCCCATGGTGACACACTAGGGTGTATAAATCCTTTATTGAGAAGCTCTTATAACTGTACCTTTAACTCCTTCAACTCTATTGGTGCATCCTATACGGTGTTAGAGATATAGGTTATTATGGGTGCCAGTTTCTACCAACCGCCCAGAGCGAGGCTTGCAAAGCTCACAGACTGGGCATCGTACTTGGAGCGAAAGTGTAGTCTTCCCAAGGGGCTACCTCGGGGAATGATACGGACTTGAAAGAGTCACAAGGGAGTCACCATCGGATGGTTGTGAATTAGTCTGACTAACCCATAGCATGAGTGCTAGTTAAACTCTTTAGAGATTGGGTTTGGGTGGTGGAGATCTATTTCTATGAGTTTCCAAAATCAATTTTACCATTATAGTTGGAGTTAATTGTCTTAAGCAGGTAAGCATATGAGTGTATATGTAAGCACACAACGTGACATGCGATTTGACATTGCATGGTTGCACGTAGAATGACATATAATGCTATATGGCATTTGGATGACATGGCATATGCATGATATATGACATGATGACATATTAAAATGGCATGACATATGCATGACATGGCATAATAATTCATGGCATAAAATAATGATATGCCATATGCATGATATGGTATAGTGATGCATAGGTGAATTGGCATTTGACATGGCATGTGACATGGCATATAAGATGGCATGTGGTATGGCATAGGACGTGGAATGGTATAATGGCATATGATGGCGTATATGGCATGGCATAATGGCATATGACATGATGATAGCATGTGATATGGCATAGCATAATGGTATGATAGCATGGCATGGCATATCGGCAGATAACATGACAAGTTACGCGTATTGCGTTGCATATTAGCAGATTTGGATTGTATTGGCATATGAGATAATTATGTTATGGCATGGCATATGTATGGCATGGCATAAAAGTGTATGATGTGGCATGTGACATGATATAGCATATATATTATAGCAAATATAATAAACCATCCATGAATGAAAAATAATAAAGGCTGGTGAAAGGGATCGAGGAATTAGGGGATACATACGAGATTTTGGTGGAATTATTACAAAAAAAATGAATAATTCTATCCTATTACAAAAATATCCTCGCATACATCATTTTAGGACGTTAAGTAACGTCCCCTCCTCCTCGGGTATTTTCTGTCTCGGGTAGCATGAGCCAAAAATGCATGAATGAATATTATGCAAAATAAACAAGTAAATTCATTAGTAGCAAATGAATTTAGGATTTATTTGACTAGTCCAATGCCATATGAAAGCACGAACCAAGAGTCAAAACCCCACTAATTGTGTGGTGAGAATCATGTGAATTAACATGAGCCGGATCATGAAAATTAATTAAATAAAAATACTTTTAAGCAAAATTATTTTTGTTTGATCATGAAAAATCAAATGGGAATTGCTAACATCACATAACAGCAATTGGAGATAGCAACTCAACCAATTTGAATCCAATCCTATTAAAAATCACATTTATACAAGTTAAATAGGCATTTAATCGTAGAAAATCAATTTTGAGGCCAAAATTAATTAAATGTAATTAATTTTTGATGGATCCAATACACTTCAGTTACTACCAAATATTAAATACTATTGGAATTATCAAATCGGGCTTGAAAATGATTCAAAAATATGATTTTTTGAAAAATTTCCAAGGAACATATGCACGTATAGTGCTATGTGCGCAACACATAAGCTATGGGCTGCACACATACCATGATGTGTGGTGCACGTAGAGGAGAAATATGCAAGAAAATCAAATTTATTAGCATAAACATGATCTACAGACCAAAATACGCAACTTTAATGAAGACAGTACCTCATTTTGAGCACAAATCGGCCTTTGAATTGCAAATCAAACAAGTAAATGTGCATTTAACTTGGATAATTAATTTCAGGTTAAAATCAATTAGATCTGGATAATATTTGATAGATCCAGAACATTAAGACTATGGAAAAGCCATTAATGTTGCTGGAAACATCAGATCTAAAGCAAAAACGAGTGAAAACGGAGGCAAATTTTGATTTTCCATAAAAACTAAAGGTGTGGTGCGCATAGTAGAGAAAAATTGAAGAAAGTGAAGTTTTTCAGCAAAAACCTGAGATCTGGCTCAGATTTAGGCAAATCAAAGCCAAAAAATGCATTTTTGGTTGGTAGATGAGCATTTGATTTGAAAAATAATTAATTTCAAGATTGAAATCAATTATATCTGGAAGATTTTTGATAGATCTAGTACATTAGAAGCATGGAAAAGTCCCTAATGTAGTTGGATTTATAGGCCTATGTGCACCACACATAGGCTATATGATGCACATAGTGGCATATGTGGCACATATAGGTCCGAAAACAGAAGGAAAATAGAGATTTTTGAGAAAAACGTGAAATTCGGCTTAGATCTAGGTAGATCCAAAATGAAAACAAGCATTTTTGATTATCAAAAGGCATCAATAATCAATAAAAAACATGATTGAAGCCAATCATTAAGAGATCAAACCAAAATCCATGGATCTAAGCAAAAACATGAAGAAAAAGGAAGAAAAATAAGAATTTAACTTACCACAACAGGTTTTTCTTTAAGATCTTGAATCCAATCATGCTTAGGGAGCCTAACTAGTGTTAATTAGTCTCTAAATCCCAAGCAATTTACTTAATTAAGTGTTCAATTAAGTAAGGAATGATTTCGGCAGAGTTTTGGCTTGCTTTTAGCAATTTTCGGAGTCCTTTTTGCTGAACCCAAGCTCTATATTTATAGAGGGAAATTAAGGTTTGGTAAAAATATAATTTTCAATCCAAAAATTGAAAATTTATAGGCTATATGCACCATAGATAGTGCTATATGTGCCACATATAGCCTATGTGCGCAGCATGTAGTGCTATGCATTACATACATAGCATTTTGACCCGTCACATAGGGCTCACTGTGGCCACATTGGGACGTGTGCCCCATGCCCAATAAGCATCATTTCATGTCCTAAAACATTGTATGATGTAGCACACATTAGATATGGTCCTGAGAAGGCTCCCAACCAAACGTCTTTTTTGGCTATATGCGTAGCACATAGTGCTATATGCTACTCATATAGCATTTTGCCCCTATGCGTTTTACCTCGCTTGGGCAAAATGGGATGCGCACCGTATGTCAAATAAGCATCATTTGACATTCTAAGATGTTGTACTATGCGAAGCACATCATATTTGGCCTCAAAAGTGGGCCCGACCAAACATCTTATTTTGCTACATGCGTAGCACATAGTGCTATATGCTACACATATAGCATTTTGACCCTATGCATTTTACGTCGCACGGATGAATTGTGATGTGTATCAGATGTCAAATAAGTGTCATTTGATATATTAAGATGTTGTGCTATGAAAAGCACCCCGAATTTGATCCAGAAAGTGGGCCTCACCAAATGTCTTTTTTTACCAAATAATGCACACATAGTGCTATGCAACCCATGTGTTGTATTCATGTATTTCACCTTGTATGGGCAATGTGTAGTGTGCTCCACATGTCAAATAAGCATTATTTGACATTGTAAGATGTTATACTATGCCGAGTACATCGGGTTTGGCCCGAAAGGTGGGTCCTACCAAATGTCTTTTTCTGCCATATAGTGCTATATGCTAAGCTCATTCTGTTTATGCATTATGCCTTGTACAGGCAAAATGTAAGGTATTCTGGATACCTGGAATACTTCAAAAAAGTTAAAATGTATGTATGCAAATTAGGATTGACTCCAGGGACTGATTTCAAGCTGAATCAATGAAACCTGAGATTACGCGCATAGGTGAAAGGTCAGGGTCAACAGTTTGCCCCCTGATCAAGACTATTTTGAGATGACATAAGCATAAGTCATCAAAATGAGACTTGATCATAACATGACTTTTCACCGAAAGTAAGGGAGGCACCTAACCGATGCTCATGCCAAGGCTTACAGGGTGCTTGCGTTGAGGCTTACAGAGTGCTCGGGTTGAGGATTCCAACCCAATTCTGTAGCTGGGAGCCCGATGCTCAGGCTAAAGGTGATCAATACTGATCTGCTGCTCATGTTAAGGCTTAAAAACCTAATTCCACCACTGGGAGCTCGGTGCTCAGGCTAAAGGTGATCAATGCTGATAAGAGGTCTCTTGCAAGATCGATGGCTTTGCTGCAAGGCTTGAAATCATCTGTAATTAGCATTTAGATACCTACTGCTGGGATTTAGGAATTAAAGGTTTGGTTCTGTGATTTCTACTGGATCAAGTGGTTAACTATATGACTTGGAGGATCGTTTGTTGGGTCAGTACTCGTGTTATCAAATAAATGTCAAGTATCTCCAAAATGGCATTTAGGGTCCTCTGCTGGGTCTTTGACATTTTTGAGTCAACAGTTTTGACTAGTAATGATCCCAATTCTTTCATTGGGAGCACGGTGTTTAGGCTATACAATCAAGGCTGATCGATGGTAACTGCAAGACTGATGGCTTTACTATGAGATAATCATTTGATGTTAGTGATCAGATGCCTACTGCTAGGGTTTAGGAATTAAAGGCTTGATTCTGTGATTTCTGCTGGATCGAGTAGTTACTATAGAACCAGAAGTGATCGTCTGCTGGGTCAGGGTGATCAACCATTAGATCAATTCTTGCACCATCTTATAAGTGTTAAATATCTCCAAAGTTTGCATTTAGGATCCTCTGTTAGAATACAAAACTGTCTGCTGCATTCTAATTGATTTTTTGAACTTTTCAGACGCTACGAGTCATGAAAATTAGGCTCGACGGAGCAAACAACCTCCAAAAATTTTGAAATTTTTACCAGAGGCCTAACTTTTCATGTGGATCTTTGTGGGAGGATGGCGCATATTAGCAGAATCCCTTAGAGGCTAGCATATATTAGCAAACTTTTCTATGTTTGGTGCACATTTCACTATGTGCTGCATATATACCTTGGAAATTTTAAATATCCAGCCTTCAATCCAAAAATCACTTGGTTTCTCTTCCAAAAATTGATTTTCTCTCAATTTCCAAATCAAAAATTTAGTGTTTTTTCGAAAATGGCTGGTATTAGGATGCAACCAACCCCACTGAGGCTCAGAACCAGTCCTGAGCTACACTCTAATCAAGCACACAACTCATCATACTTACTTTGGGGCTTGTTTTGGTGATCCAATTGTAGAAGCCTTTGCCATAGATTCCCATTGGTGCCGAGCTCCTCTCGAGAAGGTGAGTTTTTCATGTTTTAGCTCAGTTTTTCAATTTTGTGAAAGTTAGGTTTAAGCTCATTTTTGTCGCATTTAAGCCACCGTTGGACTTAAATTAAGTGCTAGGCTAGCGCTAGGCTTAAGTATGCATGTGATTGTTGAGACGTTTTGTAAAAAATCAAGTTTTTTAGAAATGGGTCTCGCTATATGCGATGCATATAGTACTATGTGCGCCACACATAGACTATATGTGGCACATACAGGGTTATGTGTAATGCACATAGCAGTGAGAAATGGGCCAAAACAAGCTTTTTTGGCCATTTTTTGAGGGATTATGTATCTTTTTTGTTTATAGGCATGAATAGGCTGATTTTAGGGCTGAGTGGAGGAACTTTGTACCTTTGAAATGCTATCTGTATTCTGTAATTTAGTCTAAAAGCTAACCTAAATTCTATAATTTTCAAAGGGAGCGGACGATCGTCAGAATTGGAAGCATCTTAGGAATCAGTGAATGGTACTCCCAACTACCTCGGAAGATACGTGTCAGAGTGGACCATAGCTATTTTGATCCATACATCTCTTGCTTTACTAATACGGAAAAGAGATGTAATAGATTTGTCATTACTGTGATGATCGAGTGGTGGATGGATTCTACTCACACCTTCCACTTGCCTGTGGGTGAGATTGCTATCACCTCAAGTATTTTTGCTGGGATTACTGGGCTGGAGTGTGCTGGGTTGCCCATTCAATTTGATGCTAGATTGATATCACTGTGTTGGTCATATGGCATGATCTTTGACCTACAAGGTGTGTCTCCCAATGTGAGAGGTGGACACAACATATCATATGACTATCTTCGAGAGGCAGTGTTGGCCGAGATGCTTGGTAGAACTATCTCTATAGATCAGTACACTTGTAGCTTTCTCCTGTATGTGCTGGGATATGCTCTATTTAATGACAGTAGAAACAGCATCCATATGTGTGTATTATGGGCCCTCCGTGATCTGGATGCCATCGGGAGATTAGATTGGGGCAGCACCGGTCTGGCCCATTTTATACAGGGCTTAGACCTTTGTAGTAGATGGTGTATGGACTACTTCATCAGCTATTGGCAAGTCATATAGGTAAGTAGAATTTCAATGATTTTGATACTGTAGTATTTTCTTGAGTCTTGTTGAGTATGTATATTGATCTTGCAGATCATGGCGTAAGAGTTTGAACTGCTACCAGAGCCCGAGATCTCGCAAGGAGTACAGCTTGGTTTTCCCCGTCTGCACGTATAGAGCATACCACATCAGAGGCCCGATTATACAATGGACGAGTTGAGAGAGTATCTCAATGACTTGACCTGGGACCAGTAAGAAGGAACAATTTAATTAGCATTAAACTATAATAAATTGATTTGAGAAGTACCTAAGTAGGTGTTTGATCTGTCATTATTATCAAAATAGGTGTGTCCCGATCCCTGGAGCAATATTTATCCGAGGCTGGAATATTTGACAAGCTCAGCATGCAAGGATGAGCATCATATGTTGTTGGAGAGTCCTGAGGGTAGACTCTTCTATTTGGAAGAGTGCATGATTGACTGGAAACTGGGACCAGAGTGTCGTGTGGAGTCTGCTGCACCACCACATATGATGTTCTAGGCATCTAGCATTGATGCAGACCCAGAGGTGATTACTGGATTGACTGGTATTCCTAGGCGAGAGTGTCTATTTAAATCACCGGTGGACTACCTTACATTCATCTAGATGAGGCTGCTGGGGCTCGTGGAACTTTTTACATGCCAAGGTCAACATGATAGAGTTAGCAAGTCTGGAACCAGACCTGATATTTTTGGGGCAGAGGTAGACGTCGTGGTTCACCGGTCATTGGCAGTTCTTGAGGTAGTGATGCCTTAAAAAGATATTGTAAAGCTCATGGTGGTGCGACTCCTCCAAGATCGATGTCTGATACTCCATAAGTGCCTCATGGATATGAGCACCCGATAGACTTTATGGAAGGCCAGCTGATATGGTCGTAAAATCCATTGATTTATACGTATGACGAGACTAGTCGCCCATACGAGACATCCTTCCCGATGCCGATGAGGGATAAGATTGAGTTCTATCCATCAAACACCACCCATGTGAGTATATGTGCTTTTGTATTCTTCTTGCTTTAGTGGCCGTACATGTATTTGACTTGCGCAGGTACCTTGTGATGCGATGGCTGATGTTTCAAGGCTTCTGACAAGGCTACAATGCTATCACACCTCTAAGATGTTGAATGTTCAGGTGAGTACCTATCATAAATATGAGTACATGGAAATGCATGGATTCATGACTTATATGCTTATATGCTTGTGTTTGCATATGAGTAGGCACTTGGAGTGAGAGGAGTGAGATAGCTATGCTCAGATGACTGAGCAGATGGGCAGAGAGATAGCTCGACTGATAGTGCATCTGGAGTGCTACAACATTGAGGTCCCGGATAGTCCTAGTCTGGATGAAGACCAATCATGTGATGATGATGCTTAGAGAAGACATGATGTATGATTCCCATATGCATGATGTCAGAACTCTATAGTTTTTATATTATAATAAAGTGGTGTGTTACAGTCTAGCATGTGGGCCTAGTACACTAGGGCTGTGGTGTACAAACTTTGAAAATAGCTAAAGGCTTAAACTTTGTATCATTTGGATTTATTAGTGGAATCCAAAGTTGCTTGCTGCTATAAATAACATGCATTTTATGCTCCACTACTGAAACATAACTCATTTGTTCTTCTGTGCAGAAATTAGATAAACAATGAATCAGCAATCACTGTCTACTTTTCGTGCTCTCTCCCATCGATAGGGCAATAATGAGTGGAACCTACTTGGCAAGATCAAACTCCAGTATTTGAAGACTTTCTAGTAAGTCACAGTCAACAATGTTTTCCTGCATGCTACCATGCAGTTATGGGATCCAATGGCCCATGTCTTCCAGTTTGGACATATAAAGCTATGTCCGATGTATGAGGAGTTTGCTGCCATCCTCGGAGTTACTTGCAAGATATCGATAATATTGGCAATGCATGTGCCAACCAGAGAAGTAGAATTATACTTGATGAAGGCCTTCAACATCAACTTAACCACTACGAGGTCCCTTTTGACTACAGAAGGTTCTATAAATATTACTGCTATTTTTTTGATTGTATAGCCAAAAATCCATAGATGCCCCATCATGGATGAGGGTAGCTGGATTTGGATTGCTAGCGCAATTTTTATTTGTCGATCCATCTGGTCATGGAGATTTGCTGATCGAGCCTATAGTGGATCAGATATAGAGGGTCAGACCCCTTTTCCTATGATTGTAGTAGAGACGATCCTTGGACTAGATAGAGTGAAGATGGGACTGTCTGGGCACTTTAGCAGTAGCCTACTTCTGCTGCAGGTAAGTATTCTAAGCTTCCTTTGTAGGTTTTCAACTTAGAAACATTCGTGCTATTGCCCTAGTTTTTGCATGAGTTTCCTTCTCGAAGGATTCCAACTCATCGAGCTACTGATTTTGTTTCAGACTCTAACTTTTGCCTGAACTACCCCCTTGGGTTTTCAGCTCAACGGGTTACTCTAATTTTTGTTTGAGCAGCCTTTTACAAGGTTTTCAACTCAGCGAGCTTTTATTTTATTTTATTTTTCAGGTTTAGCTTCCAGAGAAGCTAGGAATTCTTGCACCACCAGTGGGTGATTTACAGAGATACATACCTCATAGCCACATGTGGAGGGGCTTTTCCTTCAGTGAGGCAAAAGCATTGACATTTGACGGTTGGGTTGAGTGGATGGGAAGCCAACCTGAGAGCGAGATTAGGTGGACTTGCCTTTAGTGGCACATACAACAGGTGATTGTGAGGACTTACATAGACTGTATCCCACTACCAAGATTTAGATGGTGTAAGAGTAGCGTGCCCCGGACGCGGGAGCGCTGCACACCGTTCGGCGTGAGATGCCATGGTGCTTGCTCTCAATGGCGTAACTTCCATAGTTGATTGTTTCTTTAACCTAGAAAAATCATGTTGAGGTTATTAAGTGGAGTCGCCACCCAGTTTGTTTTGCCAATTCAATTGAATGACTAGAAAAACTGGGAAATAAAACCCGGGCCTCCATGTGTTGGAAAGCGGCTTGAATTTCTTCAGAGTTTGGGTTCGGGATTTCAAATTTATTAGTGTTCGGTTTTATTATGTTCACTCGTTTAATTTTAATGAAGGCTCCTAAGCACGCAATTAGGTTTAAGTTTATTAGCATAATCTTTCATGGTATAAGGCATACGAGGAAAGCAAACCATATATAATAAAGCGTAAAGAAAGCATAAATATAGAAAAGTAAATGCAGAAATAAAATGTGGGCAAATACAACCCACCCAAAAGAAAGCAAATAAATAAGAAACAAATAAACAAAAATAAAACAATTTGGGTATTTAATACAACCCAACCAAAATAAAAGCAATAAAAACACTAATTTTGG
>CANYBF010695884.1:0-16247 GCA_948192965.1 Dalechampia spathulata
ACATTATTAAAATCTTACTTTTAATCTCACTACCTCAATATTCCAAATTCCACTTATCAATTATTCCACATTCAACTTCTCAATAATTTAATTAATCAATATCTTAAATATTTAACTTAACATTTATTTCCAATTAATTAATTAATTAATCATAAACAACTTTAACACTCCAATTCTTATCAATCAAAACTAAATCAAACTCATGTTTTATCATCGTTTCCATATGAACACTTTATTAACATCTCATGAACATATTATGAACATTCATCCAAAAATTCATCAATTAACTCATTTTATCACTTATTTCCAAAATTCATCTTAAACTTAAATCTTCTATTTTCATCACATTCCTTTAATCATATTTTAGTTTTACCATCCTTTAGCATTTTCACTTCACTTAATTCAGCCAATCATAAAATCACCATACACACACACCCATACAACACTTACTCATTTTATTCATCATCATTTACAAGCCTAATCATCTACTATATCAAATAACTAACTAAAAATTATAGATTTACCATATAAACAATTCGGCCAACATAGAAATACCCTCAAAAATTCATAAATCAATTATATTCTTAATCCATACTAACTTACCAATACTTACCAATAATAAAACAACTCAAATCCACACTAAATGATTAGATCTTTGCATTTTTGACTTTCCTTTTTGCTTACTCAACACCTTCATCAAACATAAGTATACTAATGATTAGATCATCATAAAAATGAAGTGAATCAAACAAAAATGGTATGGCTTACTCTTTGAAAGTTGCTGATTTTTTTTTATCTTTAGCTCAAACTTGAATATTTAGCAAAGAAAGGTTTCAATCAACCCTTTAGAAGTAGAAAAGCATGATGACATTCGACCAACTTGAAGAAAGAAGATTTCTTAGCTTGAACTTGATCTTAGCTTGATGAACTTGCTTAGAACATTTAGTTTTAGTAGAAAAAATGAAGATTAGATGATGTATTTTGGTTTTCCTTTAGGTAGAAATGAAGAACAATGAAGAACAATGTATGAAAGATGAAAGAAAATAAAGAATAAAAGAGAATGAAGAGTGTTTAATTTCGTCCAAATGGAGGAATAAGGAGAAAAATGTGTATTTTAGTCAAAATGGAGAGTATATTTCATATAAAATGGTGTAAGACCCTTAATATATGGCAACTTAATACACCATCAAAACCATATCCTAGCCCCTAATACCCTCCTATACGTATATAAATATGTATTCAACTTAAAATCCACCAATCACCATTCTTTAATATGTATAAATACTCAATTAAGACTCTAATACATAATTATTTAATAAAATACCATCCTCCATCTTTTTCCACTACCAAATAAACAATTATTTCTCTTTCTTACACCCCACTAACACAAATACCCATCCTCCACTTACAAATACCAATTAAAATACTCTTCCACCAACATAATTCTCCATACCACATAAAATATAATTTCTCAAATTCCCACTAACTATTTAATACTTAAAATATTCCATCTTACATACTCAAATTAATTTCATTTTCCAATTTTTTTCTTAATTTCATATAATATTCATTTTCCATCCTACATCATCAATCCACTTCCAATATAATAATATCATCTTCATTATCAATAAATTATACTAATTAAATAATTTCTATAAATACCAAATTGTATTTTCATTCATATTATATGTATGCAATTTATACGTATGTATTTATTATACGATCCATAATTATACATAATTATTAATTATGTATATTATTAATATCTTATAATTCAATTATGCATTCATATGTATTTAATTATTCCATTTCGTATATACACTCGTATATACATAATTATTAGATATCCATAATTATACAAAATTATTAATTATATATATTATTAATATCTCATAATTCAATTATGCATTCATATGCATTTAATTATTCCATTTCATATATACACTCATATATACATATATATTTCATTCATATAAATTAGTTATAATCGTATTAAATTATACGATACTACGAAATTATGTTCACTCTTAATATTTTACAATTCATATTAATTCTTGTATACTTATACATATAATTCATATACGTATGAAATAATTTACCTATCTTATTTAATACGATTAATTTGCATGATCGATTAATTATATTTTAAGTGTACTCGATATTATTTTTATCAATTATTATCAATGACATATCCTTTGAATTATTATCAACTTCAAATCGTTAAATTATCATTTTGATGATATGTATATTTAATTATTGTATCTATAAGTATGATCGACCATTTTTCAGTGGTCTCGTAAAATTCCCATCATAAAATCATAAAATCATATATCATAAAACATATCATTTATTTATCATTGCATGCATAATTCATATAAAAATCCACATTATCATCCTAATTTAACACGTATAAAGCATAGCATCACATACGTATATCATAATAATGTATGTCAAAAATGAGGATGTGAAACTTTTGACCTATAAACAACTATGGGGTGCATAGATGTCCCTGTCTAAAAAACATTCAAAACATAGGAGTATAAATTCAACAATAGTACTCATATTTATTAATCATTTTCAACTTAAAAAACCATATGGGGCTCATGTCGTTCCTTACCTACTAACCAATAAACATAGGAGTAGGTCTAGAAATATGTTACCATTTTCATTTGTACATTTCTCAATCATTGATTTTACTTAACTTGATATACTTATCAAGCCATAATAAGTTAAGGAATTCAATTAAACTAAACATATTCATCAAAGCTTAAGCATACTTAAATATGCACAAGTGAATAAAAACACTTAAGTAATAATCGACATGAGTAATAAGGAGTTAGAGAATAACTAAGTGATAATCCAACCTTAGCAAGTATCTAGAATGCATCAATAATAAGTCATGTCAAACACTAACTAGTTGATACCAAAAAGTGATAATCAAAGGTACAATTCACATTTATAAAGTTTTCGAGTACCTTTCAAATAATAAACACATGAGTTAACATAAAAAAATGGAAATGCATGAAACATATGAAACCTATGAAACAAGAGTGATTATGCATAATGCCTGAGAAAAAATGCAATGCAATGCATGTGATGTACCACCCCAAATTTAATTTTTGGTATTATCCTCAATGTCAAAAAATAGTTAAAATAAGACACTAAACAACATAAAAAATAACAAGAATTAAAGATAAGTCAAAATCATGTAAGGTGGAGATAAAAGTAATGCATGTCAAGCATATAAATAATAACCACTATAAGTACCATGTAAATTTAACCAAAATATGAACATAAATGCAAGATAATGAAAAACATATATATAACATGAATACCAGCATGTAAAATACTAAACACCTACAAACCTAAATGCAAAAGCTAGAATTGTAAAAATTATTCATTATAACACTAAAACATATATAACAACATGAATGCAAAAGAATGATACATGAACATGAAAATCAAATACAATCATGAACTAACACGGTTTAACATTCAAACTACCCTAAACATAAAATAAAACTAAAAAGAGAAATAAGTAAATCAAGCTAATTCTAAACATTCTAAATATTAAATATAAGTAAATAAACAAATAAACAAACAAACACATAGATAGATATTTAAATAAAGTCTAAAATTAAAATTAAATATCAACACATTAAAAATATTAAAACATGCTAATTTAATGTCATTAGCTTGACCCCAAACTTAAAAACTCATTGTGGTTGTCGATGTAAAGCATAACAATGCTCTCTTAGATTTGGCTTTGGTTAAGCTAGCAATTTTATTATGCCTTGGAAGAGCTAGCTTGTTCTCCATCTCTAATTCCCTCTTATGAGCTTTTAAGTTTGTATAAAATATTCTTTCTATTTCTAAGTCAATTGGCTCTAAGTTCTCCATACTATGGGATCTCCTCATACGTTAAACTCAATACTTGTCTCAAAAATAGAAAGAATAAAATTCAGTACTGAAATTCATAAAAATAAAAATAAAATCCTAAATTAATCAAATACTCTCAAATCACTAGTATTATATGTATACATAGTTGATTCCCGACAACGTCATCAAAAACTTGTTGGTATATAAGTTGATGTTAATTAAATATGAATGAATTAAACAATTAACTAAAATTAATATACTTAATATACAAAGGACATAGGGTTGAAATTATACACGATCAAAAACAACTAATCCATTATTAATCATATTCAAAATTTGTCAAGACTATATTTATATGTAAAAGTCCTTCTTTCAAAGGATAGATTACCTACTAAAAATAAGCTAACATCAACTTTCGTGATTGTTAGGTTACTTTTAGTGATTTAGCTCAATTACTACACTTAAGCCTCCAATCAAATTAACTCCTACATCTAAGCAATTAACCTATTGGTGTTCTTATATTCATTCAGTTTAATCAACTCCTCTTTCAAATCAATTAATTAACCAATTAATGTTCAACTAGTGAAAGGGCACTTTTCAATAAGTAAAACATCATAAATAATAATCCTAAAATAGAATATGAAGAATAAGAAATAGATTACCAAATAGAAAGGTCATTCTATCCAAAACATGAATTCCAATCCTAAGATCAAAATATGCTAAAACAATATGGGATAAAAGAAATTATAAAGTAATAAAAGATTAATTATAAAATACAACAATAAATATGGATTATGCTAGAAAAATGAAAATAGAAATCTTATGTACTCTAACTCTTCAAGTCTTCTACTTTTTAGCTTCCTCTTCTCTTTTTCTTGTTGCTTCAATTCTACCAAGAGAAACTACAATAAGAAGGATAAAAAGAGATTAGAGAAGAATCAAAAACCCTAAACCTAATCTTATGATTTTCTAGAGAGAAAACCTAAAACTACAATGTGGAATGATAGATCTCCCATAAAATCCTTAATTTTCTACCCTATATCGCACATAAAACTCCTAAGGGAAGGGTATTTTCATATGTACCATCATGATCCTTTAAAAAATGATCAAACGACTTCAATTCACTATCAAAATACATGAAAAATCATGGTTGAAAAAGTCAACATGAGTCATGTTGAGCTTGTATGATGAAATATATTCAAATTCAAGGCCAACACGAATCATGTTACCCTTAAGATGACTCGTGTTGGTTAAATTCCCATCAATATATGCCAATCTGAGGCCAACATAAATTTCATGCATAAATTACCCTTCTAATTCTGTAAAACATGATCCAAAGAGTTAATATACATGAATTACATAAGGAAAATAGCATATACTAAGAGTTGCATGCATGAAACTAATAAATAATGCTCTAACATGCAAAATCCTATAAGTAAATACATAAAATGCATGCAATAAACTACAAGATAAATGCAAAGGGAAGAATGAGGATGATGTATGATTTGTATATGAAAATGCTTATGTGTAAAGGTAAAAGTATGAAAGTTATACTTAAAAAGATATTATAATAAGGAAAAAATATAGGTTAAAAATATGATTATCAAATTTCTTCTTATAAGTTATTTGAGTTGGGTTAGTAGTTGTTGATGATTCAAGATTGAAATTAGAATTTAATTTAACACAAAACAAGTAGGAAAGTTAAAGATTTAGTTTAACAACCTCATTATAGATGAACTTGAAGCACTTAACTAGAATTAACTTGAAACAAAATCCATGGGTTTATACAAATTAGGTTGAATTCTTGTCAAAAGAAATTCATTGGCAATCTTTGTATTAGGATTGTTGAAATGGTTAGATAGTCATTGGTAATAAATTAAGTGAAAGGAATAAAATTTCCATATAAATTAAGAGGAAATCAAAAAATAATAATATAAAAATAAATAATAATGATAAACAAGAAAAAAAAAGAATGAACTCAGTTTTGAATTTAACTTCTAGGTTGATAAATTATTGGAATGGTCATTTGAATGAAATGATGCAATTGATTTTGTAAAGCGAATTAGTTTTATTTTCAATTGAACAATATTGGTAGAAAAATGAAATACTATGAATTTTAGCAATCAATTTATTAAAAGTTTTAACTTAAAAGAAATTTAAATAATGATAGAACTAAAACTTAAATTAGCTTTGGAAAGTGAGTTAAAGACCTTTAAGTAGTTGCTAAACAAGAATTTAGAAATTGAAGGTTAAAAAGTTAAAGGTGCCCAAAAAATCTAATTAAATTGAAATCAATGAAAAAATCAAAATTAATAGTTAACTGATATGATGATTTATGTTTATATTTTGAATTTTTTATTTTTGTAATTTTTAGTTTCAATTTGATTTTTAAGTTTAAGAAGTCAATTGATTTAAGTAACCGATGGAAATATATATATATATTGTACACTTAAAATATACAAGGGTTGATAGTCTAGAAGGTAACAACCTTATTTAAACACTTATGATCAACATTTCAAATCATATGGAGCATGTTATGTTTTTTGCTTTTCTAAAAATAGTTTCCTCATTTTTTAACCTTTTAAATGAATAAATTAATCATAATTAAATTAAATCTCATAATTTATTTCTTATTTAATTTACTTTATAATATTTTAATTTATATTATTATGTAATAATGTTTAAACAACTTAATTAATAACCTTATAACTAAATCATCATTATTTATTTTTCTTTAATTTCAAATGTTATTATATTTATTTATTACTATAGTAGTTTACAATGGCTTTTAAATATTTGAAATGTATTTTTTCAAATAATGGTTAAAAATTGAAAAAAAATTAATTAATCGAATATTTTATATTAAGTTTTAAATATGTTTATAAATAATGGCTAAAAATTGAAAACTTGATTAACTGAATAGTTAACTATTATGAATGATTTAAGTTTAGGTTTGATATTTAAAAAATTGAAACTAATAGATTGAATTTTTTTAATGCTCATAGACTAGTTAACCGATCCATGAACAACCTTAGTTAAGGGTAAAGTTACATGAGAAATATATAAAAAATAAATAAAATTATTTAGATTTAGTAAACTAACTAATAAAAGTATCTACTTAGTGAATGAAAGAGTTTAATTTAAATATATATGTAATGACTTTAGTATTATATGAAATATGGATCAAAAACTTTAAGATATGGAGAGTTAAAGCTAATTTTATGAATCATATACAGAACCTTAATAAGTACATTGAATGTCAAAAGAAATGCATAAGTTACAAATGATATATGATATACAAATAAACTATTGGTAAGTGTTATGTTAAATTTATTTAAAGTAGTGTTATTCAAATAAATATAATGATATTCTATGGTTATTAATGAATTATTTGAATTATGATTGCAATATATAGTAGAATTACGGGTGAAGATATATTTGATGATAGAGTTGAATATAAGTATTTTTCAATGTTAAACAAGTATAAAATATGAATAAAATACTATGAAATTAGAGCTTGGTTTAAAGGATTGCAATAAATACAATATTTTGAGATTTGTACACAAATATATAATTTGTTTTTAATAAATTTATGATTTAAATTATTTTATGTGAATATGGTTTCATTATTGTTAAGATTTCCTTATTGAAATTTAATTAATTTTAATTACCTAAAGCTATTTCTTATTTCAGAAAACAATAATTTCTATTGATTAATCAATATGATATTACAATTTCCTTATTAGAAAGCATTTATGATTTGATGAATTATGTATTTGCAAATGTAAAAGTGGTATATTATATAGTGTTTTTAGTATTAATAGAAAATATATTTTTATGTTTTAAATGTTGATAACTCATTATGATACAAGGCTATGTGATATATCTATTGAGTTGAATACTCATTAGCAAGGTTGTGTGTAAGGAATCCCTCCTAGTGAAGGTGTGCAGATCAAATCAAAAATCAATGAGGTTGAGTTAAGGGAATCATTTGTCGGTGAATATGATTGAGTTTAAGGAATCTTACACTTGTGAGATTCACGTGGTATATTTGAAAAGTGAGTTATAAGTTATGTTTTTGTAAAATAAGCTTGATTTTGAGATAATGAGATTTAAATATTGAATTTATGGATTTGCTATTTGATGATTTCATTATATATGATGATTACATGAATGTTTTATATTGTTTTAACTAGAATGTTTATAAATTGAGTTTCATGTATTATTTTGTGTATTTACTGGATATGATATTTAATGAGTAAATGACTATATTTTACCAAAAGTTCTTAGTTAATTAAATTTTAATATTTCTTAATTTTTTTATAATGAAATTGTTTTTATTTACTATTATATATATATGCACTATTGAGTTTCACATACTCGGGTTATTGCATAATTGGTGTAGATAATATATCAAAATGATAGTTTGAGAACCTCACATATCTATTGACTTTAGCTACACATTCATCCTATAAAGGTTGCCACATGTTTATCTCTATTAGTTATGTTTCATAAATGTTATATATAGCATAAACACCAAAAAGGTTTTAGTTATCTTGAGCAAATATGTTTATTTTGTAAACTTTATTTTGTAAATAACATGAGTATATATTTTTGATTTAACATTATATGATGATATTAATTAGCTTTATTTCACTGCCAATATTTAAAATTAATATGTTATTTAAATGGAACCTTATATTTTTTTATGAAATTTTAATTTTATTCAAAAGAGATTTACTATTTATGTTGTTACAAATTATTATTTAATATAAATTTTTTTGAAACCTTTAACTTCCTTTGTGTATACTTAGCTAATTAGTAGTCATTTACTAGCATGCAACATCATAAATTAAGGTTATAAAGTGACAACACCTAATTCTGCTTTCTTATTATGGGAATAATAAGACCAATTAGTTCTTAATTGGATTATTTCATCAGTCTGAAGTTTTCTTACATAGATTGTTAGTGTTACTAATGTAAAAACAACCTTAGAGAAATTCATGATTGCATATTGTCTTGGTTCTTAACCTTGTATTCATAAAATTGTAACTTCATCATCTATCTTATAACAATAAATCTATTATAGTATATATTCCACAAGCTAAATTAATTATTGATTAATTGAGTCAAATTCAACATTTAATAAGTGATTAGGATGTTATGGAATTTTTTATGGATGGTCTTGGTCTTGAATACTGACCTTTTATTCATACACTTCAAGTTTGTATTATACCTTTTACATTTAATGAATTATATGGACTTCTTTTAAGTGAAGAAAGATAATTGAAGAGAGGCTAAGCATGATGTACTTACTCCAACAACCTTGGTTAATGTTGCAAATCACTCCTGTTGTTAGCATACATGATATAGGTAATTAAAATTTACAAGGACATCATTGATTCAATGCACCTCCTATATCACCAACTTCATTTTAAATTCCTTAACTTCCACCATGGCTAATAAAAATCATGGTGACCTATAAACAAGTTTTACATTTTATGACATGTCCACCATTCAATGCCATAATTGCAAAGGCTCATGCCATTTTACTTGTGTTTGTGCTTCTCTATGATAACATAGTGATATTAAAATGGATTCTTCACCATACTTACATCTCATGACCATAACCACTTCCTCTCAACCATGAATTGTTGATATAAGGATAGCTCATCATCTTACATTAGATTTAGGAAACTTGTTTATTCACTTGGATTATTAAGGTCTTGATGAAGTCATTGTAAGTAATGGTTTGAATTTACCTATCTCTTATATTAGCAGTCCTAATTTTTCCCTTTCTAATCATTCATTTTAGTTTACTAATATTATTCATGTTCATACTATTAATCATAATCTTCTCTTTATTAGATCTTCAACTAAATATAATTGTGTTTTATGAAATTTTACTTTAACCATTTTGATATTAAGGATTTGGAAATGAATGTCATCCTAATACAAGGGTAGAATAAAATGGTTTTTATATAATTATTGTTCCATCTCATATATCGTCTTCTATAAATGTATCTTCTTTAACAACTTAGTATGCATGTCTTCATCATGCAATAATTCCTACTATTTGATTAATACTGATAAGTGCTATAAGTTGTGTTATACTTATTTTGTTAATAAGATTCATAAATTATAATGTCTTATCATAGTAGAAGTTAAACCTAGCATGAAGTCCTAAGCCATGAAGTTGGTTACTCCTAAGCCATGAAGTCCTAATAATAGCATGAAGTCATGGCTGTAAAGTATAATGTACTCATGAGTAATGATACTTACGAGTTATTACCCTCTTTTGCCACTCAAAATTTATTTAGATGTAAATGAGTGTTCAAAAACTAAAAAATGTACTGATGGTTTAATTCAGTGATATAA
Organism: Dalechampia spathulata; assembly: GCA_948192965.1. Classification (NCBI taxonomy): domain Eukaryota; kingdom Viridiplantae; phylum Streptophyta; class Magnoliopsida; order Malpighiales; family Euphorbiaceae; genus Dalechampia; species Dalechampia spathulata. Next base: position 10,258 of record CANYBF010695884.1, read on the forward strand.
AGCATGTCTAGTGGCCAAAGGATTCTATTAACACCCTAGACTTGATTTTATCAAGACATTTAGTCTAATTATGAAACCAACTGCCATTCACTTAATTTTTTCATTAGTTAATTCTCTTAATTAGTCCTACTCCTGAATTGATGTACCTAAGACCTTTTTATATGGTCATTTAGATAAGGTAGTATATATGGCTCAACCTTTAAGCTATATGGATCCAAAAAGACCATATTATGTTTATTATCTTTATAAATCTATTTATAAGCTTAAATAAGCACCATGCTTATAAAATAAGTGCCTTACTAATGCCTTCCTCTCTTACAAGTTTCATAATTCCAAGCTAATATTTCCTTATTCTATTTCAAGAAGTTATGATTATAATATTTTGCTCATTTTGTATGGACAATCTTATAATTACAAGGTTTAATGTTGATGCAATTGAAGATACCATCCATTTCTTACAATCTAAATTTCTCATTCATACTCTTGGAAATCCATCTTACTTCTTAAGAATTGAATTTTTTCATGATGTAACTAAATGCTCTCTAAGTCAACATAAATATATTTTTGATATATTAAAGAAGGCTAACATGCATGAATGTAATGCCTTCTCATCTGCTACACTAGTTTTGACATCCTTACAAAATAAAGAAGGTGAGTTATTTACTGATGATGCTTTATTAAAGTACAATTAGAAATTGAAAATATTTACAATTTATGAGATTGGATAATATCATCAATAAGGTTACTTAGTTCATGCATCAACCTAAGAATTCTCATTGATCTACAATGAAAAGAATATTACACTATTTAACAACAACCTTGCACTATGTTCTTCAATTTCATTGAGGTTCATCACTTAACTTAATAGCCTATTTAATTGAACATCAATTTGCATGATTTTGATGGTTTAATGGGTTTATTTTATGTATATGAACTTGATAGAATAGTTGATTTGGTCATGTTTTTATGTTTTACAAGTAATTTTAGTAGAAAAAGTAAAAAGATAGGTAAAAATGCATTTTTAGTTCGATTTTATCATAGGGCAAAATATTAGGTGCTTATGGCCAAAGACTATAAGTACAAGAAGAGTAAATTTTGCAGAAGACTGTTAGCCAAGACTTTAAAGTTCAAATCTTGTATTTTAGTTTTAAGATCATATTAGATGAGTGAATAGAAGGTAGAATTATTATCCCAGAATATTATTTATTTGTTTTAATTAATTTTTTCATCTCTATAAATGGGAGGCTTGTTCCTATAATAGAGAGAGGAGAATAGGAAGAAATTTACCTTTGTTATATTTCTTTATCAATCAATTCAAGTTTTATTTTCTATCTCTTCTCTTTATTTTATTTTTGTGTTGTTACCAATGATGCAAGGCTAGGAAATTTTCATTCTCAATTGAAAGCAACTCAACAATTCATTATTCATTCATGTGAGATCAAAACAAACTTAATTTCTTTGACTCTTACTATTCACTTTAATTCAATAAATCATAGAACCATTGTTGTATTTAAAAGTGTGTAATATTGGGCTAGTTATATAAGTTTAATTGTAATAAATTACCATATGAGTTGTTTGATATGTAATTTTCTCTTAAATTTTTGTTTATGGCACTCAATGAGTTATTATTTCTTATACGATTTTTAACCTTCCTTGTGAATTATCATGATCTATTTTGAACAATATGAGTGTTTTGGTTGTTAGCTTAAGTCATGTTCCTCTATCCCTTTATGCAATTTTTAGAAGGATAATGAGAGTCTTACTCTACCATGTCTATTTGACAATTAGAAGTGATTATAAAGCTACTTCCTGGTCACTTTAATACTACGGAGGAATTGGTTTGTGAGAAGCTACTTCCACAGTTATAACCGGCTTAGTGAGATGCTCTAGAACTATTATGAATTAATAATCATGCATTGAATAATGAACAATTACTAGCTTTCAATTGAGAGATTTTTTTTAATATTTTTCAAAAATCAATTTTTATTTCTTTTATTTTTTCAATCATAAAATTTTTTCAAAACATTTTTCTTACAAAGGATCAAAGGATTTTCCCATCCCTGTAGGATTGATTACTCATTCACTACTATAAAATTCTCTAATATTTCTACATTAAAAGTAGGAATTAATTTAACAAATTCAACATGTAATCAAATTTTGACACCGTTGTTGGGGATGGTTTTCTAAAATTTTTTGATTTTTTACTTTATGACTCGATCTTTTGTAGGTAATTTGAGCTTTGATACCGAAATTAAGAAAACTACAAAAAAGGTTGATGAATGATGTAAAAATTCAAAAATTATCCTTTGTGTTATAAAGTTATAATACACTCAAAGAAACAGCTAGTGAAAACATAACAGATATGGAAAGTATCAACGAGGTCATCATGGTTGTTAATCAACAAACTTTGTGACAAATGGCTATTATGCCAGTTAACTAAACCCCCTTGTGTATCACCAAACCCTTTTGTGTATCACCTATGAAGATTTAATGATTCCATTGAGTTAAAATCTGGACTGATTCAGTTGTTACCCACTTTTCATGGATTGGAAAATGAAGACCCTTATAAACACTTAAAAGAGTTTTATGTTGTTTGCAATGGAATGAAACCACAAGGTATCCATTTATAATAAATGAAACTAAGAGCTTTTCCTTTTTCACTTGTAGATGGAGTAAATGATTGGCTATACTATTTGACATTTGGAATAATCATGACATGGAATAAAATGGCTAGATAATTTTTGGATAAATGTTTTCCTACCAAAAGAGTTTCCTAGATTCAGAGAGAAATTTATACAATCAAGTAGAAGGATGTCGAGACCTTGCATGAATATTGGGAGCATTTTAAAAGGCTTTATGCTTTATGCCCTCAATACGGAATCACCAAGCAAAACTTAATTTAATATTTTTATGAAGGACTGTTACTGATAGAACAGAAAATGATGGGCACTACTAATGAAGGTATGATTATGAATAAGACACCACAATACAGATGCAACTTAATTATGATAATGGTAACAAATGCACTATCATTCAACGTAATGCATGATTCACCGTGAAAAGTCCATAAGGTAAGTACTTTAAGTCTTGAAACATAAATCTCTCAACTAACTTCTGTCATGCGGGATTTAGCCGTAAAATTCTAGTCAACAGGAGTGTGTGGAATATGTATGCAAAATGATCACCCCATCGACATATTTCCAACACTCCAAGAAGATAACGAAGAGCAAGCCAACATAGCTAAAGGATTTATTGGTCCACCCCAACAAAAATATGATCTGTTTTAAAAAAAAACCTACAATCCACGCTAGCACAATCATCCAAATTTAAGTCACGAAAACCAACAATCAAATTTCTAGCAACGTTCATCTTCAAACTAGCAAAGATCAGGTACGTCTCTTGAAGACATGGTCAAAACATTGGTAACTAACACTCAATAATTCCAATAGGCCATCGAAACTAGATTTTAAAATTTGAAGAATCAAGTCACGCAAATTGCAACATCTCTAGGTCTGTTGAAGTCTAAAGGAAAGTTACCATCACAGTCGAAAGTGAATTCTAAGGAAAACATGAGTACAATGACTCTTTAAAGTGGCAAAATACTGCCTGAAGTTTTTAGCAAAAACCTGAAGTCAGACTTGAAAGAGGAGCTTGAAACCGAAAAGCCAAAGCTGGAGAAGGCTAAAGAATATGATAAAATAATTCAAGAAAAATTAGTGGAGATTCAACTCCTATTTCCAGAAAGGCTAGAAAAAATGATAAAAGAGAAAGAGCAAAGAGAGATTGGCATGTTTACTAATTACAAGGACAAATGTATGTTTACTATTCCTATCAAAATCAATGACGTTAGCATTAAAAATGCCATGTGCAATTTAGGTGCATCTATTAATAGTATACCTTCATCAATTTTTGATTCTTTGAATGTTAGTCCATTGAAGGAAACTGGAGTCATTATTCAATTAGTAAATAGGTCAATAATCTATCTGATCAAAGTTTTAGAAGATGTTTTAGTGCAAGTTAACAAATTGATTTTTCCTACAAATTTTTATATGGTGCAATGGATAGCAAATCATCCTCAAGATCATTTGATCTATTGTTAGGAAGATCATTCCTAACTACTACCCAAACTAAGATCAACATCCATGAAGGGATATTGACTATGGAGTTTGATAGGGGGTTATAAAGTTTAACATGTATGATACAATAAATATCCTCCCGATGTTTTTAGTGTGTATTCTATTGATATTATTAAACCAATTGTTCAACATATTTTTGAAATCAATGAGGAAGATGAACTACAATCATCATTGAATAATGTTGAGAATTTTAAGAACTTGTTGGTTTTGAAAAATAGTTTGTTATAGGTTATTGATGATTTAAACAAAGAGCTTTCAATACAATAGCCTTCATACTAAATTGTTGTGTTCAATTTTACAGGCATCAAAATTGGAACTTAAACCTGCCAAGTCATCTTAAATATGTATTTTTAGGTGCAAGAGAAATGCTACTAGTGATCATTTCTGATAACCTGATCAAACAGGAGGAAAATGCATTGGTAGGCATGTTGAAGAAATTTAAAGAAGCTATCAAATGGACAATTACAGACATTAAAGGAATAATCATATTAACACGCATGTATCAAATTTTACTAGAGCCAAATCAAAAGTTAGTAAGAGACTCCCAATATAGATTGAATCCAATAAAGATGGATATGATGAAAAAAGAGATTTTACGTTTGCGAGACACAAGTTTGATCTACCCAATATTTGATAACCAATAGGTAAGCCTGATACATGTTATACTAAAGAAAATAGGTATCATGGTAGTTCAAAATAATGATGGTGAGTTGGTGCCTACTTACGTTCAAAATGGGTGGAGAGTTTGTATTGACTATCGTAAGCTAAATTCTGTTATATGGAAGGATCATTTTTCGCTTCTATTTATTAACTAAATGCTTGAACACTTGGCAAGTCACACACATTATTACTATTTAGATAGAGACATAGGATTTTACCAGATTCCTGTTGTACCAAAAGATTAGGAAAAGATGACATTTACATGTATATTTTGTACATTTGCTTTCAATCGTATGTCATTCAGACTATGTAATGCACTGGCCACATTCCAATGTTGCATGGTAAGCATATTCTCAAATTTTTTGAAAATATTATTGAGGTTTTTATGGAAGATTTTACAATCTATGGGAATTCATTTTATGAATACCTTGATAATTTAGTAAAAATTTTATACTAATGTATTGAGAAAAACATGATGTTGAACTATGAAAAATGTCATTTTATGGTAGACCAAGGTCTTATCTTGGACTATATTTTTTTGAGAAAAGGAATCGAGGTTGGAAAGTTAAAAATAGATATTATCAAGTCATTTCCTTACCCTATAAGTGTACGGGAAATTCATTATTTTCTTAGCCATGTAGGATTTTACAAGAGGTTCATGAAGGATTTTTTGAAAATCACTCAACCACTTTCCAAGTTATTGCAGAAGGATGCCAAATTTGTTTTTGATGACTCTTATTAAAAGGCATTCAATTGGTTGAAGGAGATGCTAATTTTGACCCTGTAATGCAACCGTCAAATTGGAAATTACCATTCAAGATAATATGTGATACGAGCAATTATATGGTAGGAGCAGTACTAAGACAACATATTGGAAAATATCCGCATATTATTGAAGCAGGGATTTAAGGGGTTAATAAAAATACAATTACAATCAGAATTAAATCCCCTAGTCTCTATGGACTTAGTATAGAGTAAGAAGGGTATCGAACTCGGGGAGCTAGGTATTTTTTCAATATCATATTATAAGATTCATTGATTTCCAACAACTTTATGTCACGAATTGAATAGATTAGGATTATGGTTATAAAAATGGTATTGATTCTTAAAGATATAATTAGTTAAGTTAAATATAAATAATGTTAAGACAAACCAATATAGAGATGACATTTTCTATTTGTATTATATAGTATT